>LIEC01010637.1:0-174449 GCA_001925005.1 Drosera capensis
ATCAATCTTATTCTTGCATGCTTGCTACATCAACTCCAAGAATAAGAGTATCAACTCCATGAAGTATACTCCTATCATACTTGCACACCGAACTAGCTACACTAGCAGCTTCAGGGCTATCATAATCTCCATTATTCGAACAGCTACGATCTCATGGTCAAAGTTATAATTACCAGGTTTCGTAATCCTTATCTTGCTACTCATCCCACTTAAACATCAACAGAATATGTCACAACTAGCGTTCTATGCGTTCGGTTCCACCTCCCACGTGTAGAGTTGCTGATAACTATTATCACGACAGGGGCCCCGCAGTACCTTATGTTCTGTGAACTGTGATCAACTGGGGAACAGCTACATTCAACTGTGATTCACTTCACAGAAGCAACCAATATGGACCACCCCACTGATCATGTAATGTACCTATCAAAGCTTTGCAAGTTTGTGAATTATTCTCTACCCATTACAAATCATGCACTGAAAGGTACACCCTAGAAGAGGTCAAAAATCACCCAAATGATCATCTTGAACTTTGGAATAGCATGGCAAATGAAGCCACTCTCCCTTTTCGCTTCCATTGTATTTTGCGAAAGAGATCGATAGCAAGAGGCAGACAACAAGAAGAAAGAAATGCACATGAAGACTGCTAACTGTACTCTCTTTGACACTATTGTGTAAGGAAATAGATGGAATGAATGTTAATTGTACTTTTTTTTAACGATATTTCATATCAAACTCTCTTGTGATTGATGGATTATAGACTAAGTTTCCGTGAGGACAACGTACAAGTGTGACAAAGGTGTCATACTGTCAAACTACATTTGATCAACATTTAATAGAGGGTTCCATTGCTTACCATCTACTTGCAGGGAAAATTGAATTTCATGTCGATGTACTAAGAACTGAACTCTATTTGGCATAAAAGCTTAGATACTACTGAAGGAGAGAAGAAAAGTCAGATGCATAGGTAGGGAAGCAATCGAGCCACGCAACTCATATATAAGTAGCACACAAGAATGAGTTCAACGTAACTATTTGAACGCAAACGCCTAATATAATCTGACATAACAGATCGCATGAGATAATTCTTATTTACTTAGCTAACCCTTATTTCTGGATTGGAAGTCCCATAATCCGTGAGTTAAAAAGCAGCCGCACGAGCACTACATTCTATGAGGGTTCATACTATGGGAATGTAGTATCAGCCGCGACATGTTACTGCTTGAGGCTCTAAGGGTTATGTGACGAGTTGGTTATCCACATTGACATTTGTATAGAAAAAAGAATAATTTATAAAGATAAAAAGCCCATAACCTACTAGCCATTACTTTTGGATTAAAAGATGGACCTAATTCACATTCAAACTTAACGAAGTAGTTAGCATCCAAAAACCTCGAACATAGATCAGTTTACACAAACAGTTGATCGTTATACTCCATTGGTTCTTTTTGCATTATAATGTCTTATTAAACCTTTAAGATTTCAACCTAGAATCAATTGATTATGTTCAGATCTTGTTTTTTGTTTTTGTTTCTTTAACCAATAACCAAATCATCATCCAATCTACTTCATCAACAACAGAAGTTAAAGAATAGAGTTCTGATTCCATAGACAACAACGATATACATGTCTGTTTTTTTATTTCCATATTACAGTAGCTCCACTCAAGATAAACACATAACCTGTAATAGACTTGTTGTCTTCAATTTTGAGCTCCAAATAGCGTCAGAATATCCTTTCAAACCAAAGGATGACTTGCATAGCACAAAGCATATGCGTGAGTACCCGTAAGGTAACTCATCAGCCTCGCAAGGGCATCCCAATGATCCTTACTAAGATTACTAGTAAAACGACTTAACATGCTCATCATAAAAGCTATGTCAGATCTAGTGCAACTCATACCATACATGAGACTACCAACCAACTTAGAATACTCCAGCTGATTCACATCAGACTTCTCATTCGGTTTTAATCGTTTGCTATAATCATAAGGTGTTTCAATAGCTTTGCACTCATTGTATCCCCATTCAGAAAGTAATTTCTCAATATAATAAGACTGATTAACGATAATCATTCCTTGTCGTTTAAAGCCTACTTTCATGTCATGTATAGTGCCAACAACACCCATATCTTTCATGGAAAATTCTTTCGCTAAAGATTATTTCACGTCTTTCACTACAAAAAGATCAGAACCAAGAATTAGCATGTCGTCTACATACAAGCAAATAATTATGACTTTGTTTGAAAATCACGAGATTTTACTACTTTTTCAAACTTTTAATGCCACGTCTTACGTGCTTGTTTGAGACAATATAAAGATTTGTTCAATTTACAAACCCTCTTTTCGAAACCCTTTATTACAAACCATTCAGGTTGGTTCATATAAATTTTCTCAACCAACTCTCCATGAAGGAAAGTTGTTTTCACATCCATTTGATTAACTACAAAACTCTCAATAGATGCTAAAGTAAGAAGAATTCTTATTGTTGCCAGATGACATATAGGTGAATATACATCGTGCTTTATACTTGGCTATTGACCCATCTGGATTAAGTTTCTTCTTCAAATTCCATTTGCACCATACAGTCTTAGCCCCTTTAAACAAATCGACTAGATTCCAAGTTAGATTTTCCAGCACAGAATTCATTTCATCATTAATGACTTCTGCCCATAGCAAAGAGTCCCTGAACCTCATAACTTCCTTAAAAGTCGATGGATCGCACTCCACATGATATGTCTAAAATTCCTCACCAAAGCTTTTGGGAACTCTTGTTCTTTTTGATACCCTTAACGACACAACGTCAGATGCTGTTGTGGGATCATAAAAAACAGTAGGTTCAGATTCCGTAAGCGACTCTATAACCATTTTTGTAAAACTAGATAATTTATGCTTATGATCTTTAAGAAACTTATCCTCAAAGAAAACAGCTTCACTAGATTCTATCCCCTCATTAATTGATAGATCTAAAAATCAAAAATCAGTCTTCAGTACTGTCTTCTGCATTTTCTACGTACACACAAGTGTGAGTCATAATCCCCATCTTAGGTTTTTTTAGGGTGTGAAATACTCACATAGGCTATACAGCCCCATGTTTTAAGAGTGTCATATTTGCATGGATGTTTGTACCAAATCTCATAGGTGGTAGAGTCCAATTTTGAGTGTGGTATCCTATTTAGAATGTGATTTAACAGTTAGAACTGCATCCCCCAATAGCAAGAAGGCATGTCAGCAGTCAATAACAACGAATTCAACATTTCTGTTAATGTCTTGTTTTTACGATCGGCTACACCGTTTGATTGAGGTGAGTAGGGAGGTGTAGTTTCAAGAATTATTCTATTGGAGACACAAAATTCTTTAAATTCTCTTGACATGTTTTTTTCCCTTGCATCACTTCTAAATCTTTGAATTTAAGATCTAGTTGATTTTCAACTCTTTCCTTAAATATTTTGAATTTTTCAAAAGATTCATCCTTAGACTTCAACAAATAAATATGACAATATCTTGAAAACTCATCTATAAATATTATCAAGTACTTCCGACCACCTCTTATAGTGTAATTTTTAAAGTCACAAATGTCAGAATATATCAACTCAAGGAGTTGTGTAGTCCTAAATATAGGACGAAAAGGTCTCCTTGTCATCTTATTTTGAGCACAAACCTTACATTTGTTGAATCTAATAGATGTGTCTAATGGTATATTATGAATTTTAGCAAATTTAATCATTTTTTTATAATTCACATGCCCCAATCTACAATAAAGTAATTTAGGATCAATTAAATTTGAACCTACATGGTTAACTGTTCCATATTCTAAACTCAATCTATACATATCATTATCTAAATAAGCACAGCCAAAATAATATGAGTTAACAGTTAATGTTGAATCTAAACCTCACATTTGTTGAATCTAATAGATGTGTCTAATGGTATATTATGAATTTTAACAAATTTAATCATTTTTCTATAGTTCACATGCCCCAATCTACAATGAAATAATTTAGGATCAATTAAATTTGAACCTACATGGTTAAGTGTTCCAGATTCTAAACTCAATCTATACATATCATTATCTAAATAAGCACAATCAAAATAATATGAGTTAACAGTTAATATTATCCGACCACCTTAAAAGAAAACGCGCATGCCATGATTGTGTAACAAATTAAGAGAAATTAAATTCTTTTTAGCATCAGGAACTATTCTAACATCTTTCAGAGTTAGGAATTTACATGAAAATAATTTCAAATTTGCAATTCCTTTATGAATAAACTGCACAGACTCGCCATTTACAATTGTTACCATGTCAGAAACACAAACAGTATTAATTAGCAAATTTTTGTTTCTACACAAATGACGAGATGCACCCGAATCTAACCACCAATCAGAAGATACACCGACCTCTCTTTTCCTGCGATACCGATAAAATGTGTAGACTCAGCATTGCCAACAACCAAGTTAGCTTGGTTCTTTAGTGTATCAGAAACCTTTGATAGCTTACAGTAAGCTTCAAAATGCCCCAATTTACCACAATTATAGCACTTGCCCTTTTTTTCTTGACAATTATCTTTGTAGGTTCAAATTATTTAGGTTCATCTTTTGGTAGCTTGGACTTTGTAGGAAACTTCTTCGATCCAGCGATAGCATTAACCATGGAAGGTTGCTGCTTCACTGATTTCTCATTGTTTCTAGTACGATTGTCATCTTCGATTCTCCCTTACTCTTTTTTTGTTGTATTTCAGTTTTGAACGAAAACCATGATGCAGGTAGGTTATTAATAATAGCTCCTACCAGGAAACCATCATAAATTATAATTTTGTCATTTCTCAAATTCATAGCGAGGTTCTCCAAATCAGAGATCTGAGGAAGAACTTCTTTGTCATTGACAAATTTCATGTTCATTAATTTGTCCATTAAATAAGCTTTAGAGACTTTTTCCTCCCTTTTGAATTGAATTTCTAGGTTATCCCAAATTTCTTTGACCGTCTTATATTTATTATAATTCTCCGCCAGTAGAGGAAACAAACAATTCAGAAGATAATCTCTACAATAGTCTTCATCTTTATGCCATGTAGGCACATCAACAACTTCTATTATCTTGTCAAATGTACTCAATACAATGTAAAATATATACAGAGATTTCATATCGAATCGAACCGTTCTATTCCAATCATTATACTCCAATCCCTCAAAATTTTTAAGTTTAAGCATTGCAACTTGGAATGAGTTAGTCATTGCTCTTAGCAATTTTTTTCAATTCAGATAATCCAATAAAATTACACAACTAAAACAAACGAGTGCACCTGATTATAAGCATTAAAGACCAAATTGAAACCACTTGGTCATTGGTCCTCAAGCTTCTCAGCCAAATACTCCTCCTCTTCCCAATTTCTTTTGTTGCAGTGATAATAGAAGAAGACCAAAGTATTAAAGAGCAAGTCCGGCCAGAACAGCTTGACCGAATTAAGCCAAGTCTTGAGATAATCGATCTCCTCCACACCCGATGAACTACCAGATCCAACGAAATATAAACCAAGCCTATTGATTCAATCCTAAACCAAGCCTCTTCAACCAGATCAGATCCAAACGACGACCCAAATCGCTTGACGGACAAGATCGCAAGATGAATCAGATCGCGCTTCACTTGAGGGATAATCAAATCGTCGCAGAAGAGCCAATGATCATAACCCGGCGATCAAAAACAAATGCATAAACCGACGTTTGAATCTTGACCTCGAATAGATCCGACCCGATGAATCCAAAGAACTCGATCTAGATCCGACCCGATGAATCCAAAGAACTCGATCTCCCCGGAGACGCTGATGTTCAATGGAAATGGATATGTGAATTCGAAGAAAACAGACACGCACATCGATCTTCGACTATGACTTCGATGGCTTTGATCGAACTGGGATTCGGGTTTCGCCGGAGAGAATTGATCTCGAGCCGGAGATGATATTCGTGTGGCGGCTAGGGTTTCGTGGGTTCCTTTTATTTTTGCTTTTTAATTTAGTTTGAATTTAATATAATTTTTATTTTTTTTATTACATTTAATTATATGAATTTTTATTTTATTTTAATTTCAGATTTAGTTTTAATCTTAAAATCAGAAACCAAAAAAATAAAAAATAATGATAATTCTATTCTTTTCCATGAATAAAAAAATACTGTAAAGAAAGAATTTGATTATATTTCATTTCGATGTCACGTGTAATCAAAACAAGATTTTTTCCACTCCATTGAAATATTCCATTTAATTTTTTATTTTTTTCATTTCATCCATCTAACCACTATATTAGTTCTTGATAAAACGAATGATTTTATTCGAGTGTAATCTTTTTTTATTAAAGAAAAAAAAGATTGAAACATTAACCAACAAACTATTACGTTTTTTTTTAATTCTTTCAACTAATTAACAAAAATCATATTAATTTATTGACTGATATTGAATTAGTCTTTTTTTATCGTTTTTACGGAGCATTCATCAATGCATCGAGCTAATATACGCTCTGTAATGCTAATTGCAAACATGAAAATGTCCCTGATCTTAACAGTGGGCTGGCCCAATAGTCCAGCTTCAACGCAACTTTCTGAACAAATAAAAGCAAAAGGCCCAGACGAAGACCTACCAGGACTCGCCTTCACGATTTATATTTTTACCAAAATCGAACGAAATTACAAACATGGGGATAAAAAGGTTGAGGTAACTACATCTTGTAGACTATAATCCTTCTCACAAATTTAATAAAACAGTTATTTTTAAAAAAATTTAAAATCCAACTTTTCAAAAATCTAATTTGTTTTTTGTTTTAAAATGTTGTAAGAGGATTGGAGCCTAAAAACTGCAATGAGTATAATCCCTACAATCTCATTATATATTAATCATTTTGTCCCACTAAAATTACAGCATTGATCAAAATAGACAATAAAATTTATTGTGTTATGAATCGTTGCAGAATTTTTTTATGTATATTTGAGATGAATAACAAACTATTCTAAATAGGAGTTGAATAATGTATATATATATATATATTATGATTGACCTTATACGACAAATTTGTGTAAAACAATGCCTAGTTGTGTCACATCGAAATTGTCTCAACATGCACATTGGACACATCTAAACCTGTTGAGGAACCTCTCCCACATTGATCGTGAAAAAAAGGGATAATTCTTGATAGATATTCTTATGTAATTTTAATTAGTGTATCTTATTATTATTGTTTTATTCTCATTAGGTATCCCGTTTAGAAGATCCTTTTCCAAAATTTGGATATTCAATCAAAAATTCAGTTTTCTAAAATCAATTATTTTTAAATTCAATGACGACAACGACCGACAACGAGAATGATAAACTGACGATGACGACGACGTCGACGAACTAATAACGACGAATTGATTAATACGAATTACCAACGACGAAGACGAACTAATGACGAGGACGAATTGCCCACAGCGACGATCGAACAATGAACCGACGACGACGAACTGAAAACAAGTGCAAACTGATAATGAAGACGACCGGATGACGAACCGCCCCCATCGACGACAACGAACTAAAGACGAGGAGGAGGAGGACGACGAACCCATTTGTACTTTGATCGAAAAAGTTAGAATAATGAAAGATTCTTTTGATTATAGAAATAATCATTTGAGGAAGAAGAGAATGTTTGAAAAAGAAGAAAATGGTTGAATGCTATTTGAATAAATTATGCAAGTAAACTTTCCAAAAGGCGAGATTCGTTTTCAAAATAAAAGAAAAGGAATAAAATCAAAAATCTTCACAAATCACACAAAAATGATACGCTTTTTATAAAAAAAAATTGTAAAACATAATAAGACGTATTTAAAGAAAATGATACTTCATGGTAATTAACTTGGTTAAGTGATATTTCAAGATAATTTTTCAAAAATAAAAAAAAATATATCTGTGAATTATCAATAATTTATCAGGTTAACAGTTGTGTCTAATTCAAATGTATATTCTATTCAATGTTCAATTTGAGTATTGGACTCTTTGTTGAATCGAGTGAGATAGACCCGAGTGTTCAGAAGATAATAATGCCCATTGTTATGCTTGTCGCGCCCCAACAAAAAGAACGGTTAGTAAGACCTGGAGTGCAATTATGGTTGTGCATTATATGGGCTTGGTGGAAAGTCATATCTAGGGCTGTAAATGAGCCGAGCCGAACCGACACAGTGCCTGGCTCGGGCTCGATCGAGCACTACTTTGTAAGCTCGAGCTCGGCTCGATTACTTTTCGTGCCGAGCTCAAACTCGACTCGATAGGCTTGATTTCGAGTGCACTTTATATTTTTCTTAAAAAATATTTGAATATATATATTAATATATAATATGAAATATGTAAAATATATATATAATTTATATAGGAGTGTCATTCAGGCTCGCGAGCCGTTCTAGCCGAGTATTAATGTGCTCAGACTCGGCTCGATTAGGTACTCGAGCTCGAGGAGCTTACGAGTGGCTCGGCTCATTTACAACCCTAGTCATATCTCTAGGTTGCGGACTCACATAACAAAGAGATTGTTAAAGATATTTGTGAATATATATGTGAACTATCAGTTATTTATGAGTTAAAATTTTTAAATTAACAATTAAATCCAATTTATATATATATCTTTTTAAGGTCCGACATGGATATTGCACACCCCTTATCGGGCTTTTTGAGTGAACCCCTACATATATCTATTTGATTTGATCCCTTTGAAATTAAATCAAGATCTCATGGTGAATGCACCTGATGACATAGACCAACCGGATGAATTTGAGTTCGTAAAACATTCACCAAATCTGTTTGAAATTTCCATGACCATAGACCATAGACCATAGTTGTCCACAAAACCAACAAATTACAAACTCTTCCAAGCCCATCCTCCAATCTCCAAACCTAATGACCTCCACTTTCTCTCCATGCTTCACATCAAACACCTCAAACGCCTCAATCCCCATAATCCCAAATCAATTCACAAACCCATCTCTCTTTCAACCCTAAGCCCCAAAACCCTAGACCCTACTGTGAACAACCCCAAGAATACAAACAAGAAGAAACCCCAACACCTTGATGTTCTCTTCAGGCAAGCACTTGGGTTGATCCCAAATCCCCAAACCAATGAACAACCAAATGGGTTTGTCACCAAAGCCTCAAAGATCAAAGCTTTAGTGGAATTGGAGGAGGAATTGAAGGAATTGGTGAAGAATCAAAGAGGGGGAAATGAGGGTGTGGTAAAGGTGAAGAGCTTGTATGAAGTGTTTACTCAAAAGGGTAGTGAGGAGATGAAGAGAATGAGAGTTAGGGATGAAGAGGAGGTGAATGTGAAAGAATTGTCAAGTGATGTGCAGAGGTTTGTTAGGCATTTGTATGATGAGGGGTACTTCAGGGACGTTAATTTCCTGCCCGGAATGCGTTTCGAGATTCGTTGTTTCGAGGAAGGGTATGCTCGCAGCTTCTTGAAGTTTGCGGCGGAGAGGTTTGGGAAGGATAACCAGGAAATAGCCAAGTGAGATGATTTTTGGCTTGTTTTAAGTGGGATGATGAAATGTGGTGTGTTTGATTCGTTTGGTGTTTGTTCTGATTGCTTTTAGGGCAGTGTGATTGGTTGTTTTGGTTGATCATGATGAGTTTTTGAGTTGATTGCAATGTGCATTTTTTTTTTTTTAAGGATAGAGTGGTATCATGCTTGATCAATGAAGAATTAGGATCTATAATGTCCAACTCTGATAGAATTAGGATAGAGTGATGCAAGATTGAAAGTGCTACTGGTGTTGAAGATAATCTGATAGATGCGGATCCATATTGAAGGATAAGACGGTTTAATTGAATTTCAATGTCTTGGTGTGTGTATGTCTTTCTAATGTTAAGGAGCATACCGATCGACTCTGGATAAAATAAAGCATTCTTTGGCCTTTTGCCTTCAAACGTTTTAGAAGACCTTTGACTCAATATTAGTGCTCTTTTAGCTCCAAGTGTGTTGCTTAATGCCGGTACTATAAAGACGATACTAATATTTCATCTAGCATAAACAATTTACTCAGCGTGGTTAGATATCTTCTTTTCTAGTTGCATTGGATAAGAACCATGAATAGGCAGATGTCCATCCTCTGAAATTGCCCTTCAATTACAAGCCACATTGAACAGTAAGATGTAAAATAAAGTCATCGTTGGAAATATAGTCCTTGAGGCGCACACATTTTGGCCGATGAAAATATGAGTAGTTGGTTGAGATTCCTAACGATACGGACATTTACAGTTTGTTGGTTTATGCTAGTTGGTTTCTATGTATGTTTGTCATAACCTAATTAAGTTTTTAGCTCCTTTAACTCGGACTTTAGTCTTTATCATTTGATTTTACAGATGGTTATCAGGCAGTGACTTGAAAACAGTTGCTCTCTTCGGTTGCCCTTCTCTGTCAAGGAGAAGTGTTTTTGCTGCCAAAGGGCTACGAAGGTTCTTCGCAATAGCTGAAGATACTGTGAGCTCACGTGTACCTTCATTGGCTGCTTACTGACATTCGCTTTTTGCCTCATACTAAAATGATCAACATTTTACGGCACACAGGTTTGTCAGAAATGTCCCTTACAGGAAGGATGCAAATATAAGAATCAAAATGTGTGGGGTGATGATTACAAGAATTTGAATTTATCATTGATCATGAGACTTCTTCTTCTTTATGCCATGGAGGCCGTGCCCTCTTCATTAATCTTGCCTAGTGAAGTCAAGGCTTGTGTGAATCGCCTGCTAAATGAAACTATCAAACTGAGCAAGACCATCTCATGACTGCCTTGGACCAAGTTTTCAGGTACTTCCAAGTTCTAATATTTAAGCTGCTATGCTCGGTCCTCAGAGTTCTTTTTTCATGATTGTTTGTCCCATTTGGTGAGAACCCGTTGATACCTTAGGCAAATAAGGAGTATTTAAAAAAAACAATTAAAGTAGGCCAAATCCATTACAGTAATCTCACCAGGAGATACAACAGGTATGTTGAACGAGCACACATCGTAGAATTACAAATAACAAAACCTAGCAGAGTTTAGATGTAGCATTGCAAGACCTTGTTATCTCCTGAAATTTTGAGTGCCCTTAAATGATCCACAATGCAAATGTAGCAATATACACACTAACACAAAATTCAGTGTTGAAAGGCTCCTGCATATATTGAGGTCTAGTCGGGAAATACTGTCACGTCCAAGAATTTTACATAGGCGTCATGACACGTGAATTAACAACTAAACCATCTCGTAATTCACATAAGCCATTATAATCCATATAAAAATTCGTGCTCACATAAAACTGATTTGCGCAGCTACAATACAATCAATTTCATGAAATAAAAACAGAGAGAATAAAGACAAAAATAAAATACAAGTGAGCGCAAGCCCAGCAGTGAGACCGTCAATGACCAAAGAAATCTTATATCAAAGAATAAGATCCAAAATCAACTTTAGCATGACGAGTTAAAGAAATAGAATATGGAAGATATCAAAACAAAACAAACGCATCGAATTCTTAATCTGAACAAGTGACCATAAAACATTATCAATTTTCATGGTGGCTCATCCGGAAGGCCTTTTGTCAAAAATCATATGAATAACTTGGAATCATGTCCACTCCAAGTACGGCATGCCCTAAAACATAAAACCCTGAGCTTATCAAAAGGTAGCAAAACATATATTTAGATACGAATCAATTAACCTTCATATTAAACCATCAATAAAGCTAATCCAATCAAACATACGATCTGTTGTATATTATGTGTACCAATTCATATAATCTGTAAACTCTAAATTCAACAACTGATAGAGATCGATCAAGCAACTGAGTCAATAATATATTGTGGGCCAATTCTCTTGGAAGAAATTTCCTAGCTTACCCCCGCTGACCCTCCATTATGAAATATTTACCCATCAACAGAGACCTTGAGGCTGATTAGTTTGCCCATCAACCGTATCTTTCTCCTCTTTGTTTGGGAATTTGGTGCTTTTGGGTGGTCAGATGGTCTGTCTTTCTTCCATCATAGCATTTACATCGCAAGATTTCCAAAATAAGCTTTTAGCTGCAAATTAGTCTCCTTGCATTGAGGGGATTACCATATAGATCCGGTTCCCTAGTACACGTAAAGGTGTTTTGGATCACCTTCCTTGTTGGAGTCTTGGAGCTTAACTTCTATTGCTGGTTATCAAATTATAATATTAATATCATTGTTCAACATGTAATCCGATCCAAGATGTAGCGTTTTTTGTTTAGTTTTAAACCTGTGGCATTTCTGTATATAATGATTCTCTGCTTGGTGCAATGGTAGCTGAGTTCTATGTTGGACATTGGGAGTGAAGTTCAAGTTCGTGCAATTGGGGGCCTTCTTGCAGTACTGGAGAATGAGAGAATAGTAGATACTCTCGAACACAAAGAGTGTAGTGGTGCATCTATTGCTGTCGATTCGATCTCATTAGTTTCAGTGTATCCAGTTATTTGCTGTGATAATTTCTTATGTTTGTTCATCTTCTTGCTTTGATGAATACATTTCGCTATAGCGGATTGTGACATCTTATTGCTGTGGCTATTGTGGTTGTGCAAGGTTGTAGATTAGTCCCACCATCCACCAAATAGGTTAGGAACTTAAGAAATGACCCTCCCTCTCTTACACTTGATCGCCTCCGCTGAAATTCGACATCAAATTCCAGGTTCATGTTGCGCAAGTCGAAGGTATAGCATCTTGGCATATATGAAACGCTTTACATGCTGTACACTGCAAGTTCGAAGGCCTGGACTTTAAATATGTTTGTAATCGGATCATCGTAATTGAAATCTGAAATGGCACGGCCTTCATCGCAACTCTTAAAAAGGACATCGAGAAGCCAGGGCAAGCGAGGAATCAGGAATGGGGATTCCTATTTCCACCGGCATGATTAGTATTCTGTGTAATGTC
Source organism: Drosera capensis (assembly GCA_001925005.1). Classification (NCBI taxonomy): domain Eukaryota; kingdom Viridiplantae; phylum Streptophyta; class Magnoliopsida; order Caryophyllales; family Droseraceae; genus Drosera; species Drosera capensis. Next base: position 12,937 of record LIEC01010637.1, read on the forward strand.
TATGAATATCATGATGCATAATTTGTTTGGAAATAATATTCATGTGTACTCAAAATGGTGGTGTTCGTTATGTTTGAGTGTGCAGTGTTACCTTGCCTTCATCTTGCGAAAAGCATGAACTGGTATCCTACATTAGAAAGTTGAAAGGTAGCACATGCAAATGGACGAGTTCCAGGAGTTGCTATGAACCTTGGGTTTCTTTCGGCTGTGGTACTCTCAAGTCTCGTATGTCAACAGACGGCTGAGACTATCGGATGTTATACACGATATAATGTATGTAATACATAGTTGTTGCATTGTCTATGGACTTTGGTCCAATTTTCCATCTTATTTGATAAAGGATTCGTATGATGTTCGGGATCTAACCCAGCCGTAAATGCTACCTTAGAAAAGGAATTGGGGGAAAAAAAAAGACTTTTTTTTTTTTTTTTTGAATTTGTGACTCATCAACTCGACCTATGTGACTCCAGCTCTATAGTAATTTTCCATTTAGTTTCCAGACTACAAGAAAGATAAATCATTACACCTGGGTGTTTTTCAAGGTGTATGCTTTTTTGTTAAAGGTATATCTATGATTCGTCCATAGTCAACAAATTTAGTGATATGTTGTGATCACCTAATGCATTTAGTTAGCCTATTTTATTTTCAACGTAACATTTGAGAATATTTCTTAATCATAAGGTAATTATCAATTTTTATCAAAAAGTAATTATCAATGATTGTGGGAAAGATGCTAGCGGAATGGTCTGATTATAGGGTAGGTCCATGCGAATGGAGAGTGAACTCAGTTGTTGTGCTTATATCTGTAGTGTTAATATTACACTTGCGATATAAATAATATAATAAATTTATTTATATTAATTTAAATTTTTAATAAAATTGTTTTTTAATATAAAAAACATTATAAATCAGATCATAATCAATATCATTTCACGCTTGTTTATGAATTAGCCCTATAATAATTGCGTTAAGTACAACTCTAGCAGGATTAGAACCACCTCGAAGGACCCCAATCATTCCTCAATCATCGTTGTAATATTTTTTATTATCTTAATCTTATAATTATTAAATATTTTTTATATTAAAATATTTAAAATGAATTATTATCTTCGTCTTATGATTACGAATATTTTTTTTATTTATATTACTCAATACGTAATTTAAGGGGTCTCATTAAGCATTTAAACGACGCGATTTAAATTTTTTAGTGACACAAAGTTATAATACATGATATTTACTATTATGAATATTTCATGAATTTTTCAAAAAAAAAATAATGTTTAATCATTTCATAACACTAATCAAAAATTTTATCATCATGTGTACCTGATAAAAAAATTATAATCATTATGAGATGCAGAGAGTATATCTTTATTCTATTTGAATTTTTTTTTCTATACCAACACTATTTAGTTTTTACTTTATATCACATCAACTTATTTTATTATTTTTTTTATTCTTTTCACTCATACAAATCAAAAAAATAAGATAAGGCCTAATAAAGGATATGATTATTTTGGGATAGGATAAAGTGCAATTATTAGTTCAGTGATTATTGTCTTTACATTCAAAATCATATGCACATAAATTCTCGTGTTAAGTTAATCGGTTGTAATTTTTTTAAATGGAGATAATAATTTTTTGAAATATAAATTTAAAATAATCAATAAAATTCTTATTACCCAATCAATCAAATACTACACCCTTGAAATCAATCAAGTATTCATCCGGAATGGAATATTTCCTCTGTCTTATAATAATTATAATATATATATATTTTATATACATAAATATAAATCTCATTTTCAACATATATTAGGTCAATTGTCGTACAACATATATTAGGTTTAAATACGTTTGTTATATAACTATTGATATTTTATAATAAATTTATAAAAACATATATTTATTTATTATTATATTCATATCAAATTTTATATCAATAAAATATTATAATAATTTTGAACAAAATGAATAAGTAATTCCTCGGTGCAACGCATCGATAAGATCAACGATATTCAATTTGGACACGTGCGTGAATAACAAAAACGGGGTATTAAGTGAAGCCATTGGGAAACGTTGAACGGTACCACGTGAAAAAGGAGACCCCACCCGCCGAAAGTCCCATGCGGAACTTGTGCCCCTTCTGCGTAGCGGGACCCACCCAGTGGGTCTTTTGTATTTTTTACTCCGTTGGGTGTAGAGGGCCGTTGCAACACCCTTGTGGCGGGGCCCGTCTGGCTCGTGCGCCGAATTCACGGACGGATCGTGCCGTCTCTTGCGATGCTGAACGGGAGTATAGGTTATGGATAAGACAACACTTTATCTCTTTATCCATAAAAAATATTATTATTTTTATTAAAATTTATAAATATTTAATATATATATAAATTTTTATATAAAATTAAATAAATATAAATATTTAGAAACGAAAGAATAATATTTTTACATAAAAAAACTTTGGATATTGAAATTTCAAAATTTCACTTATTTAATATCTATTTATTATATTTTTTATTTTTTTCCTTCATTCATTTATATTTTATTCTTTCACTCGCTATTAGGACATGAATATTAAATGATCAGCACTTACAAACATAAATATTAACTTATACCAAATCAATTAATTTATTAATAATTATTTTAAATCAAAATATTATAATTTATCCAAATTAAAAGAAAAATTATTTATCATTACTCATAATTTATCTAGATGCAATCATTAACCTTTACTTTTCCATATCTACATAAATTAATGTACATATTCAGATTAATGTTTGAAGATCAATTCTATAAAATAATATTTATATATTTAATTTTATCCATCAAAATTATCTTACAAAGCCATCCCACATCAATCTTCAACGAATATTCATGGACTACTTTACCGTCCGCTGCTCCTCGCCTCAGACACACACACACTCACACACACACACCGGCGCCGGCACCCATCCTTTTCTCCACTTTTGCGTCGTCATCTTGAAATCCCCTCGAATTCCCACGGCTGCTCCGCCTCTCGGAGACTAGTAGTAGTCCCTCTCCCGATGACGTCGGGGAGCCGGCTGCCGACATGGAAGGAGCGAGAGAACAACAAGAGGAGAGAACGCCGACGCCGAGCCATCGCGGCGAAGATCTACGCCGGGCTGAGAACGTACGGCAACTACCACCTCCCCAAACACTGCGACAACAACGAGGTCCTCAAGGCCCTCTGTAACGAGGCTGGGTGGACCGTCGAGCCTGACGGCACCACTTATCGCAAGGTAAACCCTAATCTTATCTAAACTGATCTGATCTGATCTAATCGAATCTAGTGGAATCGGAATTTGTTCGAATGAACTTGTGCATTTTTTTCCGCCTCGAATTGGGGAAGAATTTGCTCTCTGAAGTCTTGATTTGAGGCTATGGTGCGCCGGTCAACAGGGCGTATGTTAGAAAGGGGGGAAAATTCAATAATGGAATGAATTGTGTTTTTGGTACATTTGGTGGTGTTGAATTTTGGTCCAGTTTACACGGGCAAACACAACTAGGCTAGAGTTTTTAGAGTTCTTGTGATTTCTGTACTGTTGGGGGTTTGACTCAGCTGTTTCTTTGTTTTGGTTTGAGGTGAATTGATTACAAATCTTATTGGTTTAATTTAATTTAAGATATAACCGTATAAGTTCAATGGATAAATTTAACATAATTCACCCCATGTGTTATTTTAAATTTATCAATAGTAAAAAAAATAAAGAAAAAAAATCAAGGGCAAGTTAATAACTGATCACTTTGTTAGATCTAAAATTCACAAAACTAGCAAGAATTTTCATAAAGATGCTCGAAATGCATGCTACGTAGTATTTGGTGTTTCCATTGGTGGGTTTAGGTAGTAGTCACCAACTTGATCATTGATTATTTATCCATGACAAAGTTACCAAAGTGGCGAAAATCAACGGTGTTATCAATACAATCGTCCTTGATGTGATGATGAGTTGTTGTGCTGCTGATCGGAGGAATTCAGAACTTTAACTGAAAATGCCATCTCTCTCCTCACGTTTTATTGCAAGATTGTCAGTGTCCTTTGTGTGTGCTCTGTCCCTGTAAAAATACTCGTGGCGGTGATTTATACGGATAAAAAAGATTTTTTTTTTCGGATAATATGATTTATTATAATAATTATAAAAGAAGATAATAAATATATTATAATGATGATTATATTAATATTTTTTATATAAAAAAATTATTAAATATATTATATATAATTTTGAACAATCCAAATATACAAATGATTCATAAATTATCAAACTGACGTAATACTAACATTGGGCTCAAAGCCGCCTATCTTGGCATCTTTGCCGTTATTCTTCGAAATCACAATTATACATACCCACAACAGGAAATGGCTCCCCCAGTGTAGAGGTAGGAAGTTTGGGCTTGAGTCAGGGACAGTTTGGTCAGTTGGATGAAGATTCTGGCCTTATCCCTTATTAACTTCTGGGATTCGGAAACAGACCTTTTTTTATAGGGGTGCGCAGTTTGCTTTGCTTTAATCGCAGCCCCAGTCCTTTTTCTTCGAGCTTCTTCTGCTTCTCCAGCTTGTTTTTTTTTACCTTTCCCTGTTTTCTTTATGTGAAAAGAGTATATTTTTAGACTTGAGCCTGGAAGGTTTCCGCAACACAAGGTTTTTCTCAGTTTGCATATGTGTGTTATTTGGGTCCGTGTTAGTCATGTATTTTCTGCGTAGGTTTTTCCATGAATCATAACAATCTATTTGTTAAATACACAAGATTCTAACTCAGAAAATCTTATCCAAGAGAAACCAAGTTTTATACAATTGGGGCAAGTCCTGTTTTCTTCATTTTTTGTTTTTGTTAAAGTAGGCCATTTGGGCATTTTCTTCTCTTCTTTGCAGCTCGTGAAGCTTTTTCACCTCATTGTCAGTGTGTGGGGGTGTGCTGAATAATTTCATCTCATTTATGATCTTCCCTGATGGTGTAGGGTACCCCTCATGGCCTGCCCTATACCACTGCTCCACTTTGCAGTTAACTAGTTAAGGGTACTTTTTGGGGCCCCTACTGGTTGTGGACTTTCCCTGCCCAAGTTGTGTGTTAACTGGCTGCGTAAGAACCAGAACCCACCACAACTACAATCATGCATTTGCTTTCTTAATCTATGTATTGCCCTTTTCTTGGTTTTGGGTCTTCGTGGGAACATGTCTCACGTAGCTTAAGTCATGACACAGGTCCCTCAGTTTGATGAGCAACTTGACATTCATATGTTCATACGTATCTTACATCCAATCATCCAATTGGCTAATCTTGGTTGTCTACACCATTTCATCGAATCCTTGATTCGTTCTATGAACGGAAGCGAACTGTAATATAGTTATAGAGTTGCGAGTGCAATACCTTCCTCTCATTTCACGTACTAGAAACATCAGGCTCACATGTGGTTCATGAGAATAAAGCCCATATGCTTATTGCAACAATTAGTATTACGGGAACCGGGTCTTGGGTATTGCAATTGCAGTTCTTGTAATCATTAAATATTGCATCGACAGCTTTTCCTCTAGTCGGCATACATACGGTACTCAAGTTCACGGATGTTGCGTGTGTTATGTAACACCTTGTGATAGATTCATGTTTTTTGTGTCGAAGGGATATGTTATGCAAGCTGGCTTACAAGAACAAGATTGTAGTCATCCATCCACATTAAATGTCGATCACAAACTAATAGATGGGTGCAATTTTTGGCACTTTGGTCCCCTGGTCCTAACTTGGGATATCTAAGATCTCCTATGCAAGAGGAAGTAGGTTTGAATACTAGGTAATGCGAACCCAATATCATGCAGTTTTATCCCAAGTTGAAGAAATGTCTTACTCAAAACATTATTGATTTGTCACCTAAGTGAGATGCATATGCATGTTAGTTGTCTGCTGCGTGACCCGTCTTAAATTTTCTGCCAATGAACTGGGTTGCTATCATCTCTTTATTTTATTTTCTTGAAATGAACATGGCCTCTCTTTGTTTATTATAGGGATGTGCCCTTCTTTTTTTCCTTGGAATGAAACGTTGCTTTCTTGCGCTTTTTATCATTATCTTTTCCTGTGATTGCTGTTGGATCTTTGTTTTATGAATGCTGGCTTCTTCTAGTGCCTAGCCTCTTAATGCACTTTTGGGAAGATGATGAATAATTCAATATCTGCAGAAAATGTCGACGTGTCCATACAATTCAAGAATTACATTAGGTTCCGAGTTCCAACAGTTTGGTTAAATATGAAGTTTGAAGTTATACAATTTCTGATGCTTATACCCGACTCTGTAATATAGCTGATGGTAGATTTATAAGACTACATAGGTCCTCTAGGTATATCCTTAGATAAGGGAAGTACCTATTCTTTGTCAAGATGATAAGTAAAATTTACTAGGAGTACAGTTATGAAATATGTGACAGAACTGGGCACTGTTCCTGACAATGGGTACACGATAGAAACTTAACGATGCTTAACTGTGGCCGAGATCAATGATGACTCCATAAAAACCCATGTGACGGCTAAGAACTCCGGTTGGGAATCCTTTTGTTTCTTCAATGGAGAGGTTCGGTTAGAATCAACCATTAGATTGCTGAGCGAGTTGGTTGAGTTTCAGCTTCTTCCCACAAGGAAGAAAAGCATCAGATGAACTGGCGTCACCCTTGATTGAACTCTTAACTGCAGTCAGTATATGTTATATGTGGAAGGAGAAGATGGATTCCTTGATGACTTAAATGTTGCCTTGTCAACAACTCGGAATCCATGGCACGCTCTGAGTTGCCTCTTAAACAATAGCTTGTAGGCACACGACTTGCATTTTTAATACGAAGCGATTCATTGAAGTGTGTCCACTTTTGGAGATCGCTAAAATTGCTGCTTTAGTTCTGAATGTTTGATCTTGAATATAACTAGCATGACAACTTATCTTTTCCGTCTGCACTCTTCCTATGTATGTTATTTTTTCTATGTTAACCAAATGCGAACAATTTATTCAGGGATGCAAACCTACAGAACGCATGGACATGATGGGAGGATCTGCCTCAGTGAGTCCTTGTTCATCATACCAGCCGAGTCCTTGTGCTTCCTTCAACCCGAGTCCAGCCTCTTCTTCCTTTCAAAGCCCAGTCTCATCCTCATATGCGGCTCACCTAAATCTAGATGGAAGCTCCCTCATCCCCTGGCTCAAGAACCTCTCTTCTGCATCCTCATCTGGCTCGTCCTCCAAGCTTCCCCACCTTTATCTTCACAGTGGATCGGTTAGTGCACCTGTGACCCCGCCTCTGAGCTCCCCCACGGCCCGTACCCCTCGTCTAAGAGCAGACTGGGATAACCCATCCCCGCGACAAGGTTGGGCAATGCAGTATCCTTTCGTGCCGTCTTCCACCCCACAAAGTCCAGGCCATCAGATTCTTCCGGAGTGGTTCACAGGGATTCGGATTCCCCAAGGCAGGGAGAGTCGGGCTACATCCCCGACCTTCAGCCTTGTAGCTTCGAATCCTTCAGGATTCAAAGATGAGGTGATGGTGGGTGGTGGGTCCCGGATGTGGACTCCTGGGCAAAGTGGGACTTGTTCTCCTGTCATTCCTGCCGGCGTGGATCAGACCGCTGATGTCCCTATGTCCGAGGTGATCTCAGATGAATTTGCATTTGGAAGCAATGGGAAGGGACTAGTCAAGGCATGGGAAGGAGAGAGGATCCACGAGGATGCCGGGTCAGATGATCTAGAGCTCACTCTTGGCAACTCCACTACCAGGTTGGTGTAGCATAAACATCTCTTTCGAATCGGATGTGTTGGTTCTCTCATGACTTTACTCACCTTATCCTGTATACTTATGCAGATGAAGATCGTCCTAGATCACTAGATGCCTCTCCTCATCCTTGGTGAAAGTGCAGGACGGCTCCCGGACCATCCTGTATGATGGCCGACTAATGTTATCCAAATCTAGCTGGTTTCCACGAACTGAATCGTTAGGTCGTCGATGATTACATTTGAGCTTGATGGTCATGCCTGCTCGAGTATTAGGGCGCTTTGGCATCATTTATTTTCTTTTAAACTGCTGTTGATGATTGCTCGTCCAAGGAGAAAATGCAGTAGCATTTGAGGGCGAGGCTCTGTAGGCTGCCTCTTGTAAAGCCCTGAATTGTGTATTGTAATGAGATATGCTATTCTGCTATTCTCTGTTTTAATTCGTTGTACAATTGTGTTCTTTGATCTTTTATGCGATCGGAGTTGGTTGTTCACATTCAATATACAGACTGATTTCACATTGCCGGACTCTAGGGAATTCTAATGAGGGAATGTGTTACCTTGATTACTAATTATACAGCAACTTACTGATATGCGCCTGTTTCGTTAGTTGTTAGTCTTGAAACTAATATCAAATATTTGATATCCTATCAAATACTGGACATGTTTTGATCACGCTGTGTAATCTGCAAAAGCAGCCCGTCGGGGCCTTCAAGGTTGCGGTTGTAGGAAAGTTTAACTTGATCCCCCTTCTTGAGATGCTTCGCCTCGACGAGCTCTCCCCAGTCGCCTTTCCCTAAGTACCCAAACTTCTTGTTCCAAACTCTGCTTAATAACATCGACCATATCGGAACTTTTGCATCTAAATCAACAAAAAGTATACACATTGCTTGATCAGAAAAATGAAATAGTAGCTAGAATGGTGTCGATGCACCAGAAATAAGTCTTGCGTGATTCTTCCAGAAAATAATATTTGTACATCTAAAATGCATTTTGATGTGCCTTCGGTGGAAGGTTAATGGAACTTAATTGTCCAAATTACACAACGATACCCAAAAAATGAAAAAAAAAAAAAAAAAAAAAACGAAAAATTATGGAGGTGATTAAAACCAAATTCATCTCACCAGACTCATGATCATAAACATCGATCCATATACTGGGATCACCTCTGTTCATTAGTCTTTCCTGATGCCGCCGAGGAAAATACATCATAAGCTCGTCAATATTTTCTCGTGGAATCTCTAAAGCAGCTTCTGGTTTAATTGATGTATCACTCTTGCTCGATAGTTTCTTTGTGTAAGACCAATCTGGGGAATTCTTATGGTTCGACATCATAACTGAATCCACATTGATGTATAATATGTCGTCTACTATTGATTGCTAAACAACTTTGTCTTTGAACTTAGGTTATATATGCCTTGCAAATATATACATGGTGTGTATGTATTTAAATGACAAAGATCATTGAAATGAATTCGTCATTTATTTCACTTGAATCCTCATGACAATCTTGATGATCTGCATTATTTGACTTAATTGTCTACTAGTCGTATAAGAACATGAATGGTCATTGATTAGCTAGTAACTATTTATGCTAGATTTACATGCACGCAAATGTCAATGCATTTTATATGCACCACGCGTCCACTTCACGCGCATTACATGTGTAGTTCGCATGCATTACGTTGTGCAACAGCACAAACACTAACCCATTCATATATTCAGTATAGTTAATATATTCAGTATAGTTAAGTTTAAAATTTGCTATACAAGATATGAAACAAAAGAAATTTTAAAATCCAAAGTTGTGAAAGTCTTAGAATTCGAACTTCTTTCTTTATGAAGTAACCTTTCATTTGGAATTAGGGGGAAAAATGACATAAAACCACCATGCTTAACAGGCCTGGCCAATTACATAAGTAGTTTGAAAATATACATCTATATTATATATTAAGCGAATTGACATGCCGATGTGTCTGTGTCTCACCGGATGATCTTGACCGTCCAAAATTGTGTCGAGGGCTGAGCTTGATTTTGAAAAATTAAATATTATGGTTGAAATATTCCTCAAAATAAAAAAAATCCATTAATAAAAAATAATTCTCCCATTAGTAGATCTTGATATAAAAAGGAAATAATTTTTTTAAAGGCAAAAAATATGAATACAAATCGTCGGATTAGATCTTCACAATCCAAAATCATAATTAATTGTCGAGATAAATATCATAAATAAATGATAATTTTTTTAAATACCTTAAAGAGTTTATCTATTGAACTTTAATCAATCAGAATTTATACATGAAGATTAGTCCAAAAGTTATATTATTCCTTATGTTTTCTAGGTTCTTCAGCTAAGCAGAATTGGTTTGGGAAGATATCAGTAATAAAGATAAGTTTTTGACATCCAAAATCATAATAATGGAATTAAAGGATGACTAATCAGGCGAATGGAGAGGTAGTTATGATACCAAGGATTACAATGCGGTCTTCACAAACGGAGTGGCCCTTCATTATTCGTCGAAGACAATTCCCAATTAAACTTGCATTTGCGATGATGATTAACGAAAGTCAAGGACAAACACTTCACCATGTTGGTGTATATTTGAAGAGACCTGTTTTTTCACACGAACAATTATATGTTGCAGTTTTCTGTTGTACCACTAGAAGTGGATTGAATTAGTGATGATACAAACGAGGAAATCTTCGTCACACGTAATGTGGTTTATCGAGATGTGATCGATGAAGTCAAGGTTCAATTATAAAATTTTGACTTATTAATCCCTTACTAATATAACTCTCATTCTATTTCAACATTGTAATTATATAGCATTTTCGCTCATGTTGAGTTCCTCTTGAATTTTCTTTTCATACAAAATATTCATTGTGATCAAAAAACATGAACGGACAGCCACATACATTAATCTCCAAAATATTCAGCTAGTTACTTTTTACCATTTTATAAGTCATTAAAATTATATTTTGCTCTATTGTTTTGAGTATCGCTTCATTTTTTATTTTATTTTTGTTGCGTGCATCATTGCACGGACGGTTATACTAGTGTTATCCTAGATCAATATGAGTTGTTATTGTTGATGAAATGCCATGGAATAGATCTCCCTCCGCAACAAGAGAACCATTGAATGGCAAGGATCGATCTTGTTGTGTAATGTACAAAAACAATTCCTTGGGGCCTCTAGGATTATAGTTCTGTAATATTCTGAAAATTTTAGGAAAAAAAATAAATATTTATGTAAATATGATAGGATTTTTTTTATAACCGTTTGATTGGTTTGAGAATTTCATGAATATCTCACCCGTTTTCGTAAATATCTCAATAACTTGCTCAAACAACATTAATTACATATTAAATCAGAGACATTCCAATGGTGCCCAAAAACACATATCAGTTCTGTTTGAGGCATTTTAACAAACACATTGTGTGCACACACCTAACCCGTGCACAACCACCATCAAATCTTGTCGACTGGCAAGATCCGGCCATTCTCGACCACAAGCAGCCGGTCGTATCTCCTCCACCTAGCATGGACTCGTCGAAGACGGAATCGGCCACCAGTAGTAGACGACGATGACCCCGGCCGCAACTTGTTGCCCCGACATCGCCCCGCCCCGCCTGAAGTTGCATGGAGTCCCTGAAGCCCAGTCGTCCTCAATTTCGTCTTGTGTAACTCAAAATCACGACCACCCTATGAGGCTGTCGCTTGCAGCGGCCTTGCCGGAACTTTCCCGACAACCGACGACATCGTCAGAGGCTTTCCTCGCCTTCCTCTTTGGTGTTCTGAAGTTGAAGAATTGGGGAATTTGTTCCCTGTTTGTTTTGGAGCTGGGTATTTCGGCGTGTTATCGGAGATGGAGTGCTTGCCGGTGGTTTTTAGTGATGATGAGATCGATTCGCTGTTGATGGGGACGAAGCTTCATAAGACAAACTGTGAAGGAGAATAAAGTTCTTCTTCATCAGGATTGGAAGGAGTGTATGCTGCCTCTTATTGCTGCCTTTCCCTGAAAGATTGATCCGCGGTATGTTGGTGTTGAAAAATATTTTGCTGCCAGGAGTCTAGTGCTATCCAGGTCATTTTAGGTAGATGATTATCATTGCAGTGAGATGGTTCGTCTCGGCAGGTTTACAACGCTTATATTATTGCAACTTTATGAATTCTAGATACAATCATAAGACTGGAGCTGAGGATGTACACTTCACCAACGCGGCAGTTGATGGGGAATCTGAGAACAATGATAAGAACGAACCTAACAGGAAGCAGGATTAAGTTTAAAATTATTTAAGGATTATATAAAAATGACAAGGTAACACACATCGTTACCATAAATTATATGTGCGTGATTTATTTATATGATTGTGTGATCACGTATTCGTATGATAAATAAAAAGAATAAAAATGTGATTATTTGATTGACTTGATTTGTCTGTCAGAACGGTAACGATGCAACCTGTAAAATATTATAGAATTTAAATAACGATCTCCTGAATTTTGCTTGCTCTTGATGTGTGATATCTTGTGCTTGTTAATATTATTTTTATAACGAATTATTAATCCTGAAAATTATTAAGAACGTTACAAAATATAGCGTTATATAAATTTACGAACACCATGATGATCACCTGCTATACATGGATTAATATGATTAATTTCATATTATATGTCTGAAATCTCGAATTACGAACACCATGATGATCACCTGCTATACATGGACTAATATGATTAATTTCATATTATATGCCTAGAAATCTTGAATCCTGTTATACATGAAATTAATATGTTTAATTTTATGCTACCTGCCTGAAAGTCCTGAAAACCTGAACATGATGATGAACCTGTAAATGATAATAACTAGGAGAGTTACGAGTCCTGACTAGCTAGGGAGGGATAAAAATTCCCTTCGCGTGCACGCAGCGGCATCAATTGAAATATAATTGGTGGTCGTGTTTGGTTATTATTAACCATCCTGAGTCGTCTGCAGCGACAATCCTGTTTGTTTAATTGTTGTAACTCCTTCCAAGTTATTAACCTGTAAAAAATAAATTATTATAACGTGACAAAAGCACGTTGTATATCTGTAAAAATCTTGAGATTCAATATGACATGTCAAAACATGTCATTAACCTGAAAAAGTCATGAGAATTAACATGATTTGATACGAAATATATATGAGCCTTAAAAACCCCCCAATAAAGGCTTTTGACGACGGAAAAAGAAAGGATTTACCGATTTGACTTGAGATATTACGTTGTGTGTAATTTAAACGTCCTGCTTCACATATAATTGCTCGGTGTTATTTACATTGCATTGTGTTTGCGCATGGGAAATGCATGATATAATAAGCATGCCAGACCCCTGAGATGGATGTGTATCCTGTGTTATTGGGCTTTCGAGCTCACGGTTACATGTGCGTTTCAGGTAATAAAGATTCGAGGAAGGGTCCGTTATTTAGTAAGGATGAATGAATTCGACTCGTTGTAATATTGTCCTTTCTTTCTAGACATTGATTTTCATGTAATACAAGACGGTGTAAGTTGAATATTTATTTCTAGATCCTATGTTTCTGATACTTAAACCCATTGTAATCTTGTCGTCTTGCTTCGAAGAAAACTTTAGAGCGGCGATAACGTCACGTGTTTGGCAGGTATTGGACAGGAAATCCAGGGACGTTACAAGTTCAGTGTAACTCGATCCTCGTTTTTGAGTCCTCTCGCCTCTACGAGCTCCCCCCAATGACCTTTTCCCAAGTAGCCAACCTTCTTCTTGTTCTACACTGTGATCAATAACATCTCCGATATCTTACGTGCATCTATATATTTTTCATATATGTTTAGTTACTTGTAACATTGTCTTATAATAGCCGCAATATGGGTTGCTCTATGAGATAAGAAAAGATTAAATTGATTGAGTCCATCACATGTTGGATTAATGCACTCATATTACGTGTACATGAATAATTTAACTATACGTATTAATTATATGTTATTGGACTTGGATATGGATAAATTTCAAAACACAATGTTACAAATAAAACTTTTTGAATGATCAAAAGTAAGATCTCGAGGGAGTTGTAATCAAAGTCGGCTCACGGTACGTGGAAAGTCTTCATCAAAAAATTCGCAAACGTCGATCCATGTTTTAGGATCGTCTCTGTTCATTAAGTTATCCCTTTGATGGTGTGACAAAGAATTCATAAGCTCATCAATCTTTTCTCGTCGGATTTCTAAAGCAGCGGTTGCTTCGATTGATGTTTCGCTCTTGCTTGATAGTTTCTTTGTGAAATCCCACAACTCATCGTTTGATGTTAAAATATTTACTGTTGATTACTAAGCAACTTGGTCGTGAACCTAAGGTTTTATATGCCTTGCAAATATCGACACATATACGAATATTAAAAAGTTCATTAGAATAGATTCGTACTTAATTTTGTATAAATTCTCATATGACAATCTTGATGATCTCGATTCATCGACTTAGACAACATCAATTAGTCGCATATAATGTGAATAATGTCTTGAATTTAAATGTGCTTCATTTACATTGCATGCGCATTTCAATTGCATTGCGTGTGCACTTCTCGTGTGCATTGCATGCGCTTGTGGAAATTGTGTCATTGGATTTAGACTTTGAAATGTGAAATATAGAACTATTTAATGTATATCTTAAAGTGATAGCATTGAGGGCCTTCGAAATAACATAAAAAGTTTGTGAAATCAAAAGTCACATGACCCGTTGTATTATCAAGTATTCGTTGTTTCATGAAACAAAGCAACAATTTTATTTTATTTTTCTATTTATTTTTTGGTAACATATACTCCTAATAATTTTCATAACATAAATAATCATGTACCGTGCTTACGCATTTTTTTTAAAAAAATTGAATAGTACAAGCAGTAAGCCCGTAGCCGCAGCACCAAACAAGCGGCGCGGCTAAACTTATTACTAGGTACAGGCAACATAACATGAGGAAAAAAAAAACAGAAAAAGAGGAAAAAGCAAAAGGCTGAAATCCCGTTTTACTATCTTCTTAAAAAAAGTGGGTTGTGGTTGATTTTATAATATTGTATTGATTGATTTTATATTATAAATTTATTTTTTATATTATAAATTGATGAATTTATAATATAAATTATTGAATATATATTATTACATTTTAGTTATAAAATATACTAAAATTTGACAGTATATATTCATCAATTTATAGTATAAAATTTTAAATTTATAATATAAAAAATAAAATTTATTGTATAATATTAGCCAAATTGAGTTTTTTTAAAAAACTCAATTTTAAAAATACGATAATTTATTTTCAAACTTGTGAATGCTGTAGTTGCTACAACCCAAATAACCCCCCCCCCCCCCCCCAAAAAAAAAAAAAAAAAAAAACCAAAGGATTACAATCCGATGTCATAACGCGTTTAGAGCAAGTCCAATGCTATATGGTATATTTACATGTTCATAGTCATAATTTACCTATAAATAGTGTAAGTAGATGCTAAATATAACAATGTCAATCCATAATTTTACAATGAACTGTATAAAAATGTTAAAATTTAGCAATGTTGCTCCTACGATATCATGTCATGTTTGATTCAATATTTAATCTACTTTAGTTATGTCATAATTTGGTAATGCTATAATATATGTTGAAATAGTGTAAAAATGTTTAAATAGTCTACTTCGTGGGAGAAATAGCAATGCTTTTTTTTTTTTTTTTTTGGACAAGGGTTAAAGTTCTTCTCATTACTTGAAATAGAGAAAAAAAAAATACAAACAAAAACTCCATTTTACATGGGGCAAGCTACCACTGCATTAATCCAAAACTAAAGAACCAACGATTCTTGCCAAGGGACCTGAGCCTACATGGGAGCTTGCCCGTCGTAAGAAACAAGGTCCTAACACTTCACATTGCCTTAGCTTGGAAAATTACATATGGCAATACAAGTAGCTACAAATCTCACTTATACATAAACATCAAAAACCAGTACAACCAATAAATAACAAGACTCAGCTTTTGTACCTTAAGATTTGCTGCACGACCAGGTTTGCAGTTGATGAGGAGCTCTTGAATACTCTCTGATTCCTCTCTTTCCACAGCTCGTATATGATGACATTTAGAACACGTTTCCTCCCCTTGGCTGTTTCGCATATGCCTTTCGAAATACTGATAAACCATGTCATCCACTCCTGCCATGTTTTAGCTTTACTCTTCAAGTGAAGCACATCCAGGACCTGCTTGACAACCTCTTGCGAAAAAGGGCAATCAAAGAATGCATGAACTCTAGTCTCGACATTGCTACCACATTGCTCACATTTGTCATCATACAAAATACCAATATTCATCAGCCAATTCTTGAATCTGAGTCCATTTTCTACACAAGCCATGTTATAACCGGGTGTCGGGATTCGATTCTTACATCCCATACAAACCTCCACCATCTTTCCTTCTCCTCACAGCCAGTTAGAGTTTTATAACTTTCAGCAACATTGGATAATAGAGTCGACATATCAATGACATTAGCCATCTCATCCCTCAGCTTCAGAAGCATTTTCCAAGTATAAGAGCTATTAGGATTATAAGGCATATCCCAGATTCTTCTACCCTTCAAATAATAGTCATTGATCTATTTGATCCAAAGACGCTGCTTCTCCTGTTGAACTGTCCATATCTGCTTGAATAATAACGTAATATTCCAAGCTTTAAGGTCCTTTATGCCTAACCCATCATTGCTTAGTGGTTTGCAAACTTCTGTCCGTGAGACCAGAGCTCTGTCTGTTGAGGGAAATCCTCGTCCATATAAAAGCTTTACAAATCCCTTCAACCTCCTCCATTACTTCTCTTAAAATCACGAAAATATGGGATCAATAAATCTGAATTGATGTCAAAACAGCCTTGATTGACTTGATTCAATCCGTATATGAGAGCATTCTAGCTGATCATGATTTGATCCTACTTAGCATTCTGTCAATGAGAGGCTGATAATGGGAAATATTCAGTCTATAGGAGCTAAGAGGCACACCTAAGTACTTAAAAGGAAACGAGCCTTTCCTCATCTGCAACAAGGATTGAATGGCTTTGCTCAAGTTATCTGGGGCACCTCGCAAATAAATTAAGCTCTTCCCAGTGTTAGCAAATAACCTAGAAGTATCTCCAAACTTCTTCAAGGTCTGTTGGATAATCTGAACTGTATACATCTCAGCTTTGCAAAAGGGCAGTAGATCATCTGTGAAACATAAATTAACCACACCATTCTTTTTGCAACGAGGATGGAACTTAAAACCATGTTGCTTATAAGCTGCTTTCAAGCTTCTAGTAAGATAATCCATTGCAAGGACAAACAAATAAGGAGAGAGGGGGTCGTCTTGCCCAAGTCCTCTAGCAGCATGAAAAGCACCATGATAACTGCTATTAAAGGCAATGGTATACTGGACTAAGGTCATACACTCCCTATTCCATGTAATAAATCTCTCTGAAAATCTCAATTTCTTAAGCATGGAAAAAAGAAAACTCCATACCACCGTATCATATGTCTTCCTTATGTCGATTTTAATCATGCATCTAGGTGATATGTCTTTTCTATCATACCCATAAACTAGTTCTTGGCAAAAAATTATATTATCTATAATGCTTCTACTCTTAATGAAAGCACTTTGAGCATGATCTACAATATTAGGTAAGATCTTCTCTAATCTTTTACAAATCATTTTGGCAATGATTTTATATAATACCCCCCAACATGCAATTGGTCTATAGACTGTCATAGACGAAGGGTTAGGGACTTTGGCTGTCAAGTTTATGATAGTGATATTTACCGCTCGAAGACGATGTCCAGTACTAAAGAAGGCAACTATGGCTTTTGTTACATCTAAACCCACCACAACCCATGCTTGCTTGAAAAACAAGCTGAATATCCGTCTGGACCTGGAGCACGCATATCATCAATGTATAAAAAGAGCACTATAGACATGTCCAGGAGCAAAATCCAGCATGAGAGAATCACACTGAGAGTTTGTGAGTATTTTGCCTTAAGATACCACTTCATGATAAGGTAAGCATGAATAAGATCCTTGAATTCCTAGCATTCCCTTGATAAAGCTAGTAGCTTCCTTCTGAATATCATTCTCTTCAGTTAAGACATTCCCCAGGTCAACTTTCAGGAAAAGAATACTCGACCTTCTTTGCTGTGCTTTGAGGAAACTATAGAAATATTTACTATTTCTATCCATTAGTTAAAGCCAATGCTCTTTTAATCTCTACTTCAGCATCTCATCCTCCCTTTTATATAGAGCCATCAACTCCTCTCTTCTTACTTTCTCCTCATGCATTTTCTCTAGTGAAGTAGAGATGCAGGTCTCTCTGTAACAATTGTAGCTCTTCTTCAGCTTGCATAATCCTATCAGCGATATTAATAAATTCCATACTATGAAGGCCTCGAAAATTCTTCTTCATAAGCTTCAGTTTCTATACCACTTGAAACATGGTACTGCTTTTAATTGTATTGCTCCAGCTATGCTTCACAATATTAACAAAGTTATCATACTTCCTCCAGGAATTTAAAAATCTGAAAGGCTGTCTAGGCAACTTGGGATTACTTATTCTCAAGAGCATGGAAGAATGGTCAGAAATCCCACACTCAAGGAAAATAACGAGCCCCAGGGCGTTTACCAAAACAGACGTCATTGGACATAACTTGATCGAGTTTCGCGGTCTATTTTGATTCCATGCTTCCCCTATGGTGTTCACCTATTCCGAATGAAATGGTTTAGGCTTTTTTTTTAAAAAAAAAATTAAAGACGAAAATATAATTAAAATAAATAAAAATTTAAAAAGTATAAATATAATAGTGAAAATAATATCATAATTATAATTATAATTATTCAAACTATTATAGAAAATTCCCCTATGATACAATTTTTTAAAAAATATTCCCAAATAATACAAATGGAAAAAAAAAAACTCTCAAACATACACTCTCTCTTCTTCCTCTTCCTCTCCACTTTATCAAACCCGCCACCGTCCCTCGTCATCGTCCCTTCCCATCGTCCATTTCCGTTACCCTTTTCATCGCCATCTCTCTTTCAACGCCGCCATCACCATCGCCACCACCACTGTCTCCCCTAAACTCGATCACCATCCCAAAGCACCAACCCGCTTAATCCCGCTTCCTCGTTTCCTTCCTCAAAAAAGACATCGAAGAAGTGAAGGTCATAGATGATGAGGATGAGGGTGGCGATGTGTTGGAGGAAGTGACTGTGATGATAATGTACTAGATTCATTGCTCGATCTGTATTCAGTGTTGGTTGTTGGAAAATAATAAAGACGCACTGTCTGATTGTTCAAATACACTATTTGAGACGCACTCTTAGAAATAGTGAGTCTTTACTATTATAAACAGTGCGTCTTTTTTATTCCAAATAATGTGTCTTTATTATTTCTTCTTCAGGATTTTTGAGTTGAATGAGGAAGATGAAGATGATTATGCTGATGAAGATGCTGTCGAGTTCGATTTTCTTCAATTGATACGTTTTGGAACGCAATGTTTCATTATTCAGGTGCACTATTTCAAACAGTGCGTCTTTATTATTACAAGCAGTACGTCTTTATTATTCTAAACAGTATGTTTTTGCTATTTCTTCTTTAAGATTTCGTCTTTATTACAAGCAGTACGTCTTTGTTATTCTAAACAATATGTCTCTGTTATTTCTTCTTTAATATTTCTGAGTTAAATGGGGAATATGAAGATAATTATGCTGGTGAAGATGCTATCGAGTTCGGTTCAAACTGTGTGTTTTTACTATTATAAATAGTGTGTCATCACCATCTTCTTCTTCTTCATCTGATAAGTGAACAATCAATTTTTTTAAACTCAATTTCAACCAAGTTTCACGATTTTTCGATTTAATTCCTTCAATTTTTTGGTTTGGTGTGTGTTTCTAGGATTTTTTGAGAATTGTTGAGTTGAAAAAAAAAAAAACGCATGAAGATAACGGATACAACGATGATTGAGTTTTTGACAAAAGATGGTGATCGATGACAGATGAGTGGTGGTGTTGGTGGTGGAGGGAGAAGAAGAAGAGGATGAGGATGACATGAAGTTATGAAAAAGACAAAAATGTTGTTTTTGGTTATTATATTTTCCGAATTGTATGGATTTGAGAATTTTTTATTTTTTTGTAACTTTGAGAAATTTTCCAAAATTATATTGTTTGATTAAACTAAGTATAAAAATAAATTATAGATTTCAATTATTTTTAAAAAATTGACATGAATAAAACTAAATTAAAATAAAAAATAAAAATATGAACAAAAACCAATTTCGAAACTAAGTATACGACTAAACATTAAATACTAATTAAAATTAAATAAAAATAAATTATAATATAATTATAATAATTTCTAACAAAATTTATATTATTGTTGTTTTACAATTGAATAATAATTTAAGAAGAAATCAATTATTATTCGTAATATATAAACATTCTCTTCATATATAGAAAGAAATCAATTTTTTTTTTCTTTTGACATAACTTGAGCGAATAATAAAATTTTGATTCGTTATAAAATCAATATTTTCATTCCATTCTAATAGAACCAATCAAACAACTACACCAAAAGAAAATCAATCTATTTCATAACGATCTTCATTTTAAATAAATCGTTTATTTAATTTCATCTCAAAACCATTTCTATGATCTAAACCCTACCCTACTGCACTTTGATCCTGTCCATGGTAAGAAACAACCCATAATAATCTTATACCAGGAGGATCCTACTGACTCACATTAGCTGATAAGAAACAATTTTCAAGACGGAGATTGATAGATCCAATATATCACTTTCATCCAATTTTCCTTTCTGTTTTTTACAATTATCCTTTACTCACAATATTGGCTTGAATAATAAAAAAGAAAAAAAATTATGATTAGCCACACACAAATTTATGTATCGGATCTCTAAATCAATGATTAAAATAAAATTAAACTTTTAATCTCAATCGTTAATTTAGAGATCAAATGATTAAGCCACAAATTCACCAAACTAGAATAAAAAATGACCGTGGAAATATCAATATCCTAACGAAAATTAGCAGCTTAGCCACCGAAAGCACGTGGCGATGGTTGCTACCAGGAATGTTTTCTGGTGAGGCTAAACCATGTACTGTATCCTGCTTTAATGATCAGAGAAACAGAAAAAAGGCTAAACCCTATCATATGGCTAACATAATACTAGAAGAACACACCGAACCACGGGACATCAAATAGTCGGAACAGCACATACTTCACCACTCTTTACATTCACCCCTTTCAAACCATCGGTCCAGGCCAGTAGGAATCGTGCCACACAAATTATGTACATTCAGGCACACCCTCACTAGCCCAGATATCGACAATCAAACAGTATCAATTTATGTTCCATACTATTAGTACTGTACAAGTAGATTCAGAGAGCAGAGGTTTGAGAGACAACAGAGTAGGCGGGCACAGAATCTTACAGTTGAACAATACTCTCTTGGACGTAATCATCTCTCCAATTTTTCGAACAGATCAGATAGAGCATTATAAAGAATGGAAGCAGCAGGAGGCCTAGGCAACGAACCGAGGAGTATATCAGATGCCTTCAGAGATGGGTTGCCATAGAATCTGGAGTTCTCACTTGTACGGGTAGTGACGACATTGCCTTCAAAGGAGCACCCCACAAATGCACCTGCATGGTAAATCATGAAGAAACATTACTGATCAACTGCAACCACCGCATAGAGCTAAACAACAGCTTGGTCAAGAATCAAGATAGTTAAAACATAAAACACAAATGCACCTGCATGGTAAATCATGAAGAAACACTACTGAACAACTGCAACCACCGCATAGAGCTAAACAACAGCTTGGTCAAGAATCAAGATAGTTAAAACATAAAACTTCGAAGGCACGGTGCAGTATAGTGCCACAGTTTTGTCTTGTCCAAGTACTGACTGAAGACGGAAGATAAGAGTAAAATCCGTGCATGGTATGCAGTTTTTTTAACAAGACATTAGTAAGTCACGTGAGATAGGGGTTGTTCGAGAGAATGCTTATTAGCTCGATTTTCTCAAAGCTTGAAGCATAAGAACTAATGCCTTTTGTCAGTAAATGAGGTAAACAATTTATTTTTTAACCTACGGTTTAGACTGAAGCTCAAAATTGTGAATAAAACAATGTGGCCAATAGAACAAGCTTATCCATCTCATTGTAATATAGGCACATAGAGAAGGAATTGGCACTTTTGATGACCCAAATAACATGTTCTGCAAAAATGCATTGAAAAATTTTATCATTCAATTTTTGTTGATATGCACATATAACCTAAACAAAATTTGAAAAGAAAAAAACTACATTTCATCCAGCCCATATTGAGAACGCTACTGCTGCCATATTATATATCCCAAAATTGTTGTGCGACAAATATATGGTAAGTTATATAAGCTAGTGACCTTTTCCCAATACCCACATTCCATCCTTTGTATATAAATCATAACATTGGAAGATCAAAGTTTCTTAGCACGCGTTTCTTCACAGACGTCAGAAAATAAACAATCCAGACAACCCTAATTAGAAAACCGAAAGATCCAGGAAATGATAGTGGAAACAGAAGCAGTCTAAGAACTAGACAAGTACCCTTGCTGCAGCTGTAAGTGTAGCAGGCTGCAAGGCCACCATCTCCAGCACGCATGTCCGCTTCGACAGCCCTTCCCACAATCCCAACAGCAGCACTAGCAGCAGCGCCTAATGAGAAATGAACATTTCCGCCAAATGTTCTGACTGCATCACTTGTTCTAAGCACAATAATAAAGTCGGTGAATTCTCCTCCAGCCTGTAAATCCAATTGCAGCCATAGAATTAGCAAGTACAGAAATAGATATGTGGCCCAACATGAACCGGAAAAATCAAGATACATCATGGACATAACGAAAGCAAAATTCATTTTTGGCATGACATAACTGTGATGGACGCGGGCGCAAATCGAAAATCCAACAATTATAGTACGTGTGATAGATCATAAGGTCCACAAAATGTGTTTTTTCAACTGAAAGACAAGGTAAAAAGAAAAAAAAAAAGTGAGTTTTCATTTTGTTCATCAAGATGAGTCAACTTTAGACTCTACACTTTGTACAGAAACCTCACAAGAGTTCCAAGTGCACTTGGTAGCACACATGTGAATATCCTGTTAGCAAGCATGATCTAAGGATTTCACCCCAATCTAATCTGAGTGGAAGGTAAGTATTCAACAAAACTCAAAACACACATGTAACCTTGCAGAAAAGAAAAGAACACAAGGTATGAGCATAAATCAAATGAGATGATAAGAAAGTTTCAGCACCTGTGCGCCCCAGCCCATTCCGAGTGAAGAAATGGCAGATGGTGCAGACCAGGAACCATCTTTCCGGCGAGCAACTACCAGTCCAGTTCCAATTTTATAGGTTACCATTGCACCAACCTTTGCAACGGTTAGAATAGCAAGACCTTTTGCTTGCCTCAGTATAGCATCTGGAATGGATCTTTCAGGAGGCGACAAAGCACCAACCTAGGCATTTTTTTCAGCAATTAATTCAGAGAAGAACTTTTACATTTGCTCGCAGAAACACCACGAAAGAAAAGTATGATTTATAAGAGCAAAATAAACTATTTGTTCTTTCATATGAATTGCCACACATCAAGTAAAGAAACCGATCCTCAGTGATTACTCATAAAAGTAACTGTAAAGAAGCAACCAGAAAAAGGATTTCAATTTTGAATTCTATCATCCAGCAAGGCATCAGTTCATATCTTCTTACCTAAATGTTGATTCAGATGTGAATAGTTTCACTCCTAGGCACTGCATTTTTTCACTTGGGTATCAAATATTCCATCGTTATTCCATGTAAGCTCATACAAGGCCAAAACTGTAGTTCCTTAATCTTCTTCAAAGAGGGACTGGTCTAATTGAGTAGATTGAATGTCAAGGGTTAATCAGTTTGGAGCCTACAAATAACTGCTTACTTGTAAGGATTTTTTTCATAAATGAAGCCATTAACGTACTTTTACATGAGCCGCTCAACCAATTCCTCCAAGAAGAGGAGAGTGAGGAGAGGTCAACGGATCAAAACCTATTGAGTGTGGAGCTACTTTGTGGAGATGAGCCCATCAGCGAAAACTGGTTTAAATGGTTCTCCGGGTTTGCGAGCTATTCGGTTGACCAAAGGGAAATCCCGAAGGATTTCTTTTTAAAAGAAACATACTTTTACCATGAGCAAGAGCCCGGAAGTATTTCTGCAATTTTTAGGTTTTCTTGTCATTTAACAATAGGTATTAGCAATTTCGCATAGACACAAAGATGCATTAAATAAGAAAAAGTACAAGGGAAGCTACCTTATTATAGCCTCGTATGATGTTCGTAGCTTTGTAGATCTCGTACTCCATGGATTGGCCCCATGGGAAATTTAGCCACGATCGCAAGGTACTAAGGTCAGTCAGATCATGAGTAGGAAGCTGAGCAGCACGACTAACTTGATCCATCAAATATGCCTGCACAGACTCTAATCGCACACAACAGACATCACAAACCCGTTGTGGGTTTCCCTTGAGAAATTTTATAGGCAATAGGCTCCTTCCCTTGGAACACTCACTGCAAAATAATCCACCACAGAAACGACAGTGGTGTCTTGAGCACATGATAGGATGAAATCGAACATTGCAAAGCATGCAGGCTGAAGCTGCACTGTCAGGAACCCATCTTGGTGGTTCTGCTTCAAGGATTTCATTTACATTGGTTGAAGTTGCCTCCGTAAGAGTTTCAGCCATCTCCTTCCATGCTTGCTCCATGAGATGAGAAGATATCCAGGATATCTGCCTTCTATGAAAGTCACCAGAAGCAAAAGCCTTAGCCTTCCCACCAGCTGCAAGTAACATTTCACTGACCACATCCCACATCGTCAGCTCCTTATTATAATCACCAATGAATTGATTCCAACCCAGGTCTCCATCAGGGAAGTAATCTCCATCAAGAGGAAGTCCTCTACTCAAGCTCTCACGATCACTCTCTGACATGGGAGGAACTGAGACAGGGATCCAAGCTCCAGTTTCCTCTGAAAGAGGAGCATCATAAAAGAAGTATTTCCCCTGTTTATGGCATTGAGCAAGTGAATTAGCCAAGACATCTCCATCCAACACTGAACTTGGGGAAGCCTCAGGTTCTGTATCTAAAAGCTTGGTACTTCCTTCTTTCTCTGCCTCGTCGGTTGCTGTTGAAAGATGATCATCTCTGTATTCCTCGTCTTCTTTAAGAACCTATCAATCAGCATCAAATGTTCACGTAAATCCACCACAAAGATTGTTGCATTTAGCAAACAATACAGGGATGAAATAGAAAGCAACACTTTTCAGCACAACTGGCCAATCCCTTCAATACTAATACAACAGTTTCATGCTTCTCAGAGCTAATCACAAATAACACGATTATATGAGACCTAGGAGGATTGAAACCACTTAACTATAATATGCAGCAGAACTTTTGACATCCCAACAGATTTGAGCAGTAAGTGAAGTCCTTCACAACTGCAATATACTTCCTCGTAGGCTCGGCCAATCATGTGAGATGGTCAGAGACATAGTTGAGGATCATATAAAATTTGACTCTATAATGGTACATCTATTTTACATCCACCTTATTCTAGGAACTAGCCAATTCAGTTAAAATTCGTCAAACAGAGATTTCCTATATAATCCCAAGCTGACTCGGATTCTTGCAAGGCCTTGCTCCAGATAAAACATGAATGTTAAGCATCCTGTCTCAAACTATCAGCTCTGCCACATTCTGAGCAAGCAAAGATAACCATACCAAGCTGGAGAAGACATGACACCTTCGAGGACAGAAGAAACATCAAGTCAAAATGTCTCTTGCCCTTATAATTTTGCCGCTTGCAGGAAAAAGATCAACATTCATCCCTAATTTTTTGATATCCCATAAACTCAACTTGCTTCCATTCTTCCAAATTCAATTACTAACTTGTACTAAAACTTATTTGGCATTTGCAAAAATCCACAGCAAATTCCAAACTCAACTGCTTACATCAAACACTCAACTATGACCCAAGCGTAAACCTAAACCTCAATACATTTTTACCACAACAACTCCGATAAAATCATAAACATGAACATGCATTCGACTCCAAGCAGCACACACAAACGCCGATCAGTCGTTAAACTAAAGTTAAACTCATTCCAATCAGAATAACTCCGGTCACATCCTAAACCTAAACTTCAATTCAACTCCAAGCAGCACATATAATCTAAACCTAAACCGAAACCTGAACTTCAGTTCAAATCCAACCACAACAACTCCGATCCAAGCATGGTACAAACACTCTACATCTCACACCTCTTTGACACAATCCAACGCTTCCATCATCAAACCTATCAATCCAGTATCATCCATCACAGAATCGGACGAATCAAGCAAAAGCAACCGATCAAACCGACTCCACAATCACTGCTCAAACATCTAGGGTTGACAAATCAAACGACAACATCATCATCATCATCATCATCATCATCAAATACTAGATTGAGTACCGGTGAAGCGAAGAATCGAGGCTTGTAGTCGTCGAGTTCGATCTTGGGGTAACCGTGAGGCGGCTCCTGGATTTCCGCCATGGGAAAGGGAAAATCGATCAATCAATTGACGAGATTCGACGACACCATGAGAGAGATTGAGAGAGATGGAAGTTTGGAAATTGATTGGTTGATTTTGGGGGATAATTGTGGGGATTTGGATATGGTTGTGATCGAGGTTAAGTCAAGTTAATGAAAGGGGGTGTTTGATTGTGTTGCGTGCGAGGCGCCGTGTGGTTAAACGAATATGCTGGTCGGATAGATGAGGATGAATATGTATATCTTACATTACACAATCTCAAGCCAATTGCAATAATTGATATGACATAAATTACACCCTCACCCCAAAATATTGACAAGATTTTTAAATTTTGCATTGTCTCGAATAAATTTTTGAAAATCAAAACAATAATCATTTATTATATTATATTTAATTATATATTCTCATAATTAACATTCTCTTTGTATCACAATAAATGCAACATATATGTATTTTGTATTAGTTTATATCCATGAATATAAATCTCGTTTTCATATCAAATCACGTTTAATCCTCCCGCAACATGTATTAGGTTGAAGTGCGTAATGTACACAACCATTGATCCTTCACGATAAATTTACATAAAATTTCGTTTGATCGATGTTATACGCGTGTCAAACTTTTTATCGACATATATGTCATGTCAAAGTGATGCATTTATTGTGGGACGGAGGAAATATAATAAACACGGTTATCACTTAAAAAAAACAATTAATTTTTCAGTAAGATCCAAAAAAATTCAACATATATAAAATTTATATGTCGGATCAAATTATTTTCTATATTATGAGATGGAAAAAGTGTTCGATAAGTTGAGGGTCTTGTTATTCTACCAAGTTGTAGGGTCCGACACATAACCTTCATAGGTTTAAAATCCCACCAAACTCTACACTTGTCCTATTGTATATAGGAAAAGTGGATAATCATAGATAATCTTATTTATAGTTAGGCACAAATACACCAAACCCTTATATGTAGTGGTTAATGTGTGTGGTGGAAACCATAAGGGAGAAAGAGAGTGCAAACACACGAAAATTGAATTAAGGTGTCTTAGGTCAGCCAACTTTGTCAGCTTTTTGCAGGGTCAAATCATGTCCGATGAAGTTGATTTTAAGATATGTTGTAGAGCTTTTGAAGTCGTCTACTAGCTGTCCAAATTTGAGCATGATTCGATTCGAAAATGCTTGTTTTAAGCCAGATTTCTGTGATAGGTCTAGTGATGTTATGTGGTGTTCTCTCTTTGTTTATCACCTAATCTTGGCGAGATTTCCTCTTTTCAAAGGTAGTTGATCCCTTGATGATGTTTTCCCTCTAATTGAGTTAGAGACTGATGTATGTATATCCATAATTTTATTAATTAGTTGAAATTTAGGTGGACTTTGATAAAAATTTCATGGTTTTCTACTCGCGAGTATTCCACATTAAAAATCTCGTGTACTTCGCTTTTTTTGTTTTGATTGATTTGTTATCCGTTTGAGTACTTCAATTAGCATTTGCGTGTGTTTAACACAACAAGTGTTATCAGAGTCTGGTTTGATTTTATTGGTGTTCGGTGCAAGGTTGAGATAGAAGGTATTTCCAGTACGACGATTAAACTCAACAAGTCGAACTATTTGATTTGGAAGCTGGTGATGGAAGAGTTTCTGTTTTGTAGAGACTTGTATGAACCAGTTGAAGATTATATCTCTCGATCGACTAGAGATGTCAAATGCATATTGGAATAAGTTGAATACAAAAAAAAAAAAAAACAATGGCACGCTTCGACAATAATTTGACATTAGTGTTTTTCATCATGTTGGAAATGTGATGTCGGCAGAGGAGCTCTGAAAAAAGTTGACTTCTTCATATGAAAGGAAAACCACTGGAAACAAAGTATTCTTGATGAGAAAGCTTATGAACATGAAAATCAAAGATAACTCTTCTGTTAGTGATAACTTGAATGAATTTAAGGGCTTAGTGATCAGTTGTCCACAATGACTGAAGCTTGAGGTTGAGTTACAGGTTTTACTATTATTAAGTTCTTATCGGATTATTGCTAAACTTTGGTAGTGTATATTAACGATTCATCTCAAGAGGATAAACTGTCAATGAGTGTATTGTTATCATTGTATTGTTGAATGAAGGGACGAGAAGAAGGCCTATGAGTTCTACACAGGGAGAGGAGTAAGGATAAGTTTGATCCAACATCCCTTGTGCTTCATCAAATGATGTTGATGGTGAAGAATTGAGATTCATGAAGAACATCTTGACCATTATAATCAAGAGTTGTCAGGGACTGAGTTGTCAGAAGTTGAGTTGCCAGAGCATGAAGCTATTGATCGGGGGAGCAACCTCCACAAGTAGCAGAGGTTGCAGAACCTCATGTCTAACTGTCTATGAGAAAGCGTCGTCCATCACAGAGGTATCCCTCTTCTCCGTAAATTTATCTTACTGAGGAAGGAGAGGCAAAATGCTTTCAGGAAGCAATTATCCATAGTGACAGACAGAGACAGGTAGATACAAGCCATATAGGAGGAGATCAATTTCTTGCATAATAATCATACTTATGAGTTAGTAGCGTTAAAGATCCAAAAAAATCGAGATAGTTTATTTTTTCAAATAATAACAAAAATAATATATTACTGAACATTGTAATTTATACAATGAAGTTATAAAATTCGTTTGTAAAAAATCATGACAAAAATATGATAAGGGCTCGAAAAATTTCGTAAAATTTAGTTTCACGATAATTAACGTGAATAGCGAATAATCGTATGTTATAATTTATTTTGCAGGGTTAGAAATATTTTTTGATGATATAATAAGAAAAAAATACAAAATATGAATGAAATACAACCCTAATATACAAATACGAGGAAATATAGTTTTAATACGAAAATATCGTATTCATATGAAAATAACCTAACCTAATTTTGACACTTATTTTTCTTTATGTCAATTTCTAGTCCACCTAAATTAAATTAATTATCCACTAATTATTTATTAAAACTGTTTTAATTGATTTACTTTCCTATAAATATAAGTTCTCTCCTCCTTGAAAAACTTCTTACAAACATAAAAATACTTCTTATCATGCAAGAGAAGAGATGAGTAAGAGAAGAGAAGAAGGAGAGTTTGAGGAGAAGATAAGAAGTTAGGTTTACAAGGCGACAAGAATCCTTCACCATTAATAAGAGAAGGTGATCATCTTTTTTAGAAATTTTATGAAAACTCATAGGGTCCATGATAAATTCTGATTTCAATATATGTTGAATGCACACATATCTAGTTTTTGATAAACTTGATAGATCATGATTTGAAATTGTGAATATCAAGATATAAATCAAAATATATGGATATATTAATCTATAAAAACTAGTTACATGGATCACTTTGTGTCTTGAACTGAAATTACACATAAAGGGTTAGAAAACTAACCTTATATCAATAGAAAGATCTTCAAATATAGTTTGCATAATAGTTTAACAATCTAGATTTAAAGTTGTATGAAAGGATTTATGAACTTATTAGTAAAACAAGGTCAAACGGTTTGATCTTGGAGAAAACATAAATTTGAACGAACAAATTGCTGTTATTGATAAGGTCTCATGATAAAAACTCTGTCTCTATGAAAAGATTATAAATTCTAATTTATTTAAAATTTTATGAAATAATTTTTGGAGATATATACGAGAAGTTATAAATTTAAATATATCAAAGGGTCATGTTGGACAAAATCCGAAAATAACTCCAAATGTAAACAAATACTTCTAATGATGATAAATATATAAAATCATCATCATGAATTATCAAAATAAGTATCAAAGACTTTTCTCAAAGTTTGACATCACCATACAATATTACTGTGGCTGTTTTTCAAGAAATACGAACAAACATGCTTAACTACAAAACGTGAACAATCATTCGCAAGAGTGTGTCTTAATACGCGTATCCTATTATATTATAAGACTTGGAGACGCTGCTTGTTTTCACTTAAGGACGAGACTGAGCATGTGCATGTGAAGAATTAAGGTCAAAGATAGCATTTAGATTTATTGTGTGCGGCGATTCATATTATTATATTTTGAGTATATAATATGTATTCGAATCTTTGGACGTAGTCACTAAATATAACTGACGTAAAATACTGATTGTAACTACTATGTATTATGTACTAAATTTTGAGTGATGTGGAGTGTTCGTTGCATGGTATATGTTATGCCTTATTTGATGGTATTATGAGGATGAATGTGTGAAAGGAGTGTAAATCCATAATTGGTGAGATAACTCCGTGGTATAAAACACAAAGAGCATTGTGTCTATCGTTTATGTTATACAGTGACTTGGTTATGATATTCTTTCATTGACCCTAAGAGGTCATATTGGTATGAGGGTATCTCAATACAGGAGATCGTGGGCTCCGATTTGGCTGATCCCCTTTCGTGGATATTTTTTTTTGCTAAAGCTGAAGAGAGTTTAGTTATGAAATTGAATAAGTCTCGCCAAGGGCATAATTTAATACATTGAGGATATCTATTATCTATCGCCTTTGTGTGATTGATATAATGGTAAGTATAACAAAGTCTTGAGTGGACTGTTGAGTGCAGCAGTGCCTAGGAGTTGGATTGGGAATCTTTCGTGTCATAGTGTCACTGTCTCAGTTTGTTTGGAATGTAAGTCTTGACTGTCATATCATAAAGGATATGTTGATAGTAAATGATGTTGATAATGTCTGAAGTGTCGATGGACACATAGTTTTTAGTGTTGTTACGTGATGTTAAGTATGCTTATGTAACTAGGGTGAATCATTGGTATACTTGTGATGATAATTGTGAATGTCAGTTTGACATGGGAATTCTAGAGTGTTGAAACAAATGATCCAAGTGATCATTTTTTTTTATCTTCTTTTCATGTGTAACCCTTGGTAAAAAAGTCGACACACTTTATTGAGCTCTTATAGCTCACGGTCATTATTTTTCTGTGTCTTTCTTCTTCTCTTTGTTACAGAAACAAAACTTGAAGGGGAAGTGTGACCTAAAATTTGATGCTACATGTAGCTAATGTGTGAAAGGTATTCAAATCTTAGAAAGAGATGTAATTTTTGCTGTAAATGTGATATTCTGAGTTATGATTGAGTGCATTAAAAGTTTTCAAACTAATGATGCATAAGTGAACTTAGCTAAATTTTTATGACTAAGAGAGGAAGTATAGTTTTTGTTTAGGTGAGGCGTTGGGCCCAACGACAGTGATATCATATGCATCATTAATAAATAATGTAATGTCGAGGGTTATAATAGCACTTTCTTTGGGTAGAAAAGCTTTGAAGAATAAATGGGTCTTCAAGTTAAAAAGGGATGTAAATGATATGCTTGTGAGACACAAGATGAGACTAGCAGTGAAGGGATGTTATAAAAAAACAAATTGACTTTGATGAGATATTTTTTTCGGTTGTGAATATGACATTAATACGAATAATTTTGGGTTTGGCAGCCAGCATAGATCTTAAGATTGAGTAGTCAGATGTAAAAATTATATTTTTTTCATGGTGACTTAAAGGAAGAAATTCACATTACGCAAGCAAAAGATTTTAAAGTGAAAGAAAAAGAACACTTGGTGAGAAAGTTAAAGAAAAGTCTTTACGGACTCAAATAGACATCGCATCAGTGGTACAAAAAGTTTGATTCACTTATTTTGAGTCTGGGATACAGAAGAACTACGAAAGATTCTTATGTATATTTCAAAAGACTTTCTAGTGACAAGTTTATTATTCTTCTCCTTTATGTTGATTCTCGGGCAATATATCACCATAACTGATAAGCTAAAACAGAAGTTATTCAAGGCCATTGATACGAAGGGCTTAGGACCAGCTAGACAAATCCTGGGGATATAAATTGTTCAAGGCAAGAAGGTAATAAAGCAATGCTTATCACAAGAGAAATATATTGAACATGTTTTAGAAAGGTTTAATATACAGAATGCAAAATTTATTAGCGCGTCCCTTCTAATCACTTCAAGCTGAGTATGAAGTTTTGTCCGTCTACTGTGCAACAGAGAGAAGAGATGTGTTCTATTCCGTACTTATCTACAGTTGGTAATCTTATATATGCCATGATGTGTACATGGTCAAACATTGCACAAGTAGTCAATATTGTCGGTAGATTTCTTGCAAATCCAGCGAGAGATTATTAGGAAGTTATGAAGTGAATTTTCAGATACTTGAATGGAAACTCCAAGTTATGCTTATGTTAGAGAGGTTCAGATCCGATCTTGAAAGGGTATTTTTAGAATGGATATATAATCCCTTCAGTTGTATAAAAAACGAAACTCTAGATTAAAACATATTCTTAATCAATTACTTAGGTTTAGAACTATAATGAAGAGATGCAGTCTATGATGCTTAAAACTGTGTAGCAAAGAATCATAGATGGGAGGCCATTATGGATCACCAAATACAATAGACATCAAAAGTTTTGGATGAGTGATCTAAGGAATACAGGCAGCAAAAGAATCACAAATCTGTCAAAAATAAGACCAAGGACTCAGGATCTGTAACATCCTGATTTTCCATAATATATTAATACATAATAATAAAAATGACGTCGCTATTGTTGAGTCCCAACACCCCAGATAGGCAAAAATGACCGATTTAGGTACGAAAATAAATATAATCCACTTAGATAAAAGTCAATAATGTTATCTAATAGAAGAAAGTTTCTCATTTATTATATATTTTACTTAGTCCTTAAATCACTATACACTAGATGCATAGTTGCACCATAACCAATATCACACTTGTTCGTCAACTCTAACTTCGGAAAACACAGAGAATGGAAAACACAGAAAAATAGTAACCTTGAGTCATATGAACTCAATAATGTGTTGGCCTCCTTACCAAGGATTACACGAGATATAAAGGTAAGAAAAGGAAAAGAAAATGACCACTTAGGTTCTTTATTCCAACACTATGGAAGTATCATATTAATCCGATATTCACAATTATCATCTCAAAAATACAGTGCAGTTGACATCGATTAGGTTTATGCTCGTGATAGTTGTTGTCTATGATTTAGAGATCGTGCAACAAGATGTCAAAACGATGTTTCTTCATGGAGAAAACATTCATGAAACAGCCAGAAGATTTTTATGGTGAAAGGGAAGGAAAACTTGGTGTGTCAGTTGAAGAACTTGTATGGACTGAAGCAAACCCCTAGGTGTTGGTACCAGAAGTTTGGCACCTGTGTTCTTTAACTTGGGTTCATTCACAGAGAATCAAATATTATGCCTACATGAAGAGGGTCGATAAGGAATTTGTTTATTTGCTCTTATATGTAGATGATATGTTGTTGATTGGAAACGACATGAAGATGATCAAGTTTGTGAAGGGTATGTTGGCACAGAATTTTGAGATGAAGGATCTTGGTCCCGCAGACTTCATCTTGGGAATGCAGATTAAACATGATCGTACTAACAAGAAATTATGGCTGGGTCAAAAGAAGTACATTGGAGACGAAGTTCAACATTACTGATTGTAAACCACTGAGTTCTCCCATGACGTTAGGTACTAGGTTATCAACTGAGCAATATTCTATGACAGTTGATGAGGTAGAGGAGATGTCACGTATACAATATGCAAGTGCGGTTGCTAATTTTATATATGTTATGGTTAGCACACGACCCAATATTGTCCATGCAGTGGAAGTATTGAGTCGTTACATGTCAAAATCCTGAAATGAAACGTTGGTCAGTCGTGAAAAGAGTTCTCAGGTATCTTCGAGGTAATTCATATTATAAGTT
Organism: Drosera capensis; assembly: GCA_001925005.1. Classification (NCBI taxonomy): domain Eukaryota; kingdom Viridiplantae; phylum Streptophyta; class Magnoliopsida; order Caryophyllales; family Droseraceae; genus Drosera; species Drosera capensis. The sequence continues at coordinate 47,143 of LIEC01010637.1, forward strand.
ATGTTTTGAAGGTACGGGTAAAGAGAGTGATCTTTGGTTTGAAGGCTACGTTGATGCAAAATTGGGATAATGACTTGGATAGTAAGAGGTCTATCAATGGGTATGTTTTTAACTTGTTTGGTGCAACAGTGAGTTGGATGAGTAGAAGACAAAGTGTAGTAGCACTATCGTCGACTAAAGGTGTCTTTAGCTCATGCCAGTAAGGAAGTTGTTTGGTTACAAAGACTGAATAGTGAGTTTGATTTTCAAGTTGAAGCAATGAAGCTGAAGTTTGACAATCAAGGAGCTCTATATTTGGCTCGGAATTTGGCATATCATTCTCGTACGAAGCATATCGATATTCAATATTACTTCATTAGAAATAAGGTCAAGAAGAAGGTGGTGCTGTTGGAAAAGGTTGACATGTCCCTTAGCAGTGCAAATTTCTTGACTAGGACAGTGGGTCATACAAAGTTCAATTGGTACACAATTGAGATTGGTTTGAGAGGTTAGCTACTGGGATGGCGTTCATTATTGTAAAGTATTCAATAAGTGGGAGACTATTGAAGAAATCGACTACTTAACATATACGACGGATATGGTCTACGCTCACCAAGTACAGACCGTTTCTGAGGAGAAAGGACCGTACCTGAGGATTTTTTGTAGGCCGTGCATAAGAGACACGGGTTGTGCTACGAGCCTCAACTGCAAAATAAGATTTACTAACTCTTATTATTTTATAGTCTATAAATACAACCCATGTATTATTTGTCCATATCAATTTCTAGGGTTAGTGTTGTAATCTAATACGATCTGATACACTTTGTAATCCTGTTTTCTCAGGATGCATTGCTACCATGGTTTGTGGTGATGTTCGTATAGGGTTTTTTTCCAGTGTTCGGGTTTTGCTATGTCAAATTGTGTGTTCTTGTTGTTGATTGTCTTGTTATAATATCTTCAAATCTTTCAAAAATGCGAACATATATTTAAGTGACATGGAGCATTGTACCGTTGGGTAAGAGGCTTTGATATCATATTAAACCTCTAGGGTTTCATATGAAAACTGATTGGCTATGAGAGGAATAGCCAATATGTTGTTATTTTAAGCTCTCGAATTTCAATATGGTATGTGTTCTCAACAGATGTTAATCATGAAAGTTTAAAATAGTGATGCAAGTTTCTTACATTGTATATATGGTTCTCTTCTATCACCGGTGACACTGTTTCATATGATCTTTTGAAATCACGATCTTCTTTTTTGATCCACATTTTTCGAAGGCGGACATTGAGTATTAAAGGCCGCTCTAGGAGGTCGTGTCAGATTCAGTTTTATCTGGACAGTGTTTGCTGTTAGAGCAGCATGTTGTTGCAGATTCAACTCGTAGAAATGTGATGAGGCGATGAAGTTTTTGCAATAATGAGAAAGACGACTTTCGCTCGCCATGTTACTGCAATATTTCTTCACTCGGATTACCGGTGTTCTATCAGCTCCGCCAAAATCGAAAAGAAAAAGTCCAAGCACGAGAAATCAATGAATAGAGTGCATATATCTAAGAAGAAATTGTTTCCATGTAGCTGCTGTTGAAATTGAATCAGAAACAATAATTTGATTTTCTATTCCTGCTAAGATCTAAGACTTTAAACTCCTAGCTGGAACCTAATAACGCTACCAAGTATTTGAAGCTGTCAAGTTTTATCATAAGAAAGAAGCTAACATCTGATTCCAAAAATCAGGAACGCCGGATATGCACCAATGGGTACAATCCCCACCAGTATGGGCTCTAGTAGCATATTGATGTGGATGAGCGTCAGGTCTTAACGCCGTGAGCAATGTTACGTCGAGGAAAATTGGAGGATTCTTCATATGGCTGAAAACCTCCTTCACCAGCTCAACTCCCGGCATCAGCAAGGTCGCTGCGGTATGATCTTGAATGGGCTGTAACTGTCCAACGCAGCTCTTCACTGATGGCGGCTTCCCCCATGTGGTTCCACTGCTCATTGGCATTCGTGAAACCAAGAGCAAAAACCGATTACAAAGCACGATTAACATCAATAATACAAATAGCATACATTAAAAAACTAGCTACATGTAGAACAAGAATGTATATGATTACCTGTAATGTGAGGCAGACATTCCTTGATAGAACACTTTAGCTTTCGAAGGTTGTACATTCGCATCAACCCATCTAGCCCAAGTTTCCATAGCGATCTTGAATGCGGCCATCCGGTTCATGTCAGTGTATGTTTTGTTTCCGACTCTGATGAGGTTCCATCTGAAATTTCCATCAGTACCATCTGGTTAATGTTTGTAAATCCTCGCTAGCGAAACAGAATAGAAACTATAACAGAGTTCTAAGGCTTAAGATCAAGGATAGATCGCCGTTACGGTTGTTGAGGAGGCTTGTAGAACCACCAATGCCAGGAATCGAAGACCAGCACATCAATGTTTCTCCAGGCATCACCGCCACGAATTGAATCCAATTTCAGAATGCTCTTTCCACCTTCTTGATCCATGTCTACCAAGAACTGGTGCCATTCCATATTGATGGAGAAATTATACTCCTACACATTAAGTAAAATTGGCATATATGATTATCCTTCTATACGAGACCACCTGAGAGTTTAAACTGGTACAGAGTGTATTTAAGGTCCAAATGATATCTTTATGACTTTTTGCTGATAAAATTGTGCATATAATATATCGGGATTCAAACAACACTAGTTTCCGTCATTCAAATGAGTAGATAAACTACACACCGGAAAAAAGAATGTGCGGATAGGCTGTGTTTGATCGAGGACATATTTGGCTTCAGGAGCGCCCGCATGGAGCATGCAAGTAAGGGACTGCCACTGATCCAGGCTTAACGAGTCTCCGACAAATAGTATTTTCTTTCCCCTAAATTTTTCCAGAAACACGTGGGCGTTGAATCTGTGAAACACATTCCAAGATCAGCACAAATGAATGAATCGGAGAAAGTTACTGAAATACAGTATGCATGAGAACCAAGCCATGAGCTGCAGAAACCAAACTATCTAAGATATTGAATCTGTGAAACACATTCCATGATCAGCACAAATGTGGCTACTAGCCATACCAAAATACATTTATATGTCACGATTTTGGTCAATCTAAATATATTTTTTTCGAAAAGAAATGTCAACAACAATCATTTTATATACGATGGCTTCAAAAACTACTCTTGGTCTCATCCATTTTGGTCCTACCTGATTCACTGATACTAAGTGTATCTACCTTTACTCTTTTTCCAAAATATTCTTCCGATCAAAAAAAGATATTCTTCCAATCTTTCCCTTCTTGTGAGACTACTAACTTTATGTTTTCAGTTCCCATGCATCATGGGGCAGCGGTCCATCCCATTGGAACTCAATTCCAATATAACCAAACTCATTTTCCCACATCACACAGACAAACATAAAATTCCAATGAAACAGTATCACAATGTCGAGAATTTTACCAATCATTGATGAAAAAAATCTCAAAATCGGCAAACACATATAGTTCATCAGTTTCATAACAGAACAAACTTACCTTGTGAGGTTACCCCGTGCGGGCTGCCACCGGTATTTGGCGTACTCCTGCTCCGGCCGGCCATTCCTCACACAAGCAAACTGCTCTCTGATAAAGTCACACACCGACGAGTCGTATAAAGGGTATGACTTGTCGTAAACCCAAGTGCCCGTGAAGAGATCACGGTTGATCTCTTCGCCTTGATCAGAATTCACTCCATGAAGGAGAAGAAAGCAGAGGAAAATGGCAGATAGATAACGAGAACAAGAACAAGAAACCATTTTGTTTCAGTTGTTCTATTTGTGTTTTTGGTTTTTGTTTTGTGGTTTGAGTGATGGAATAATGGTGTATTTGGTGAGCGCCAAGCTGGTTTTATAAGCGCACGATTAAATCAAAGTAGATTTGATCCTATTTTTAATAATTATGGGACTCTTTTATGGTATTTAATTATTTACAGGATCATTTCTGATTTGATTATTATATGAAATTAATCTTGTGTATCTACTTATATGATGTCGTAATCATAAGCACTTGGTTAATAATTAGATTCTTTCCAAATAAGAGAAAAACTTACAATAGTCATTTTGTTATGGTTAGTTACATAAGATCTCAATCATAGCTAGATCGTTTTTTGCCTTGTATAGTTGTGAATTCCCCAATCTAATCGTTCTTGTGAAAAATACAAGAGTGACAGCAGCGAGAAATAAATATTGAAAGTTTTGTTGCTCCGATCATATTAAGGGAAATATATTATAGTAATCAATTAAGCTTTTATTTAATTTATGCGAAATCTGTCATACAGATATAATATGAACATTGTTTAATTTATACTCCCTCAACCCTAACAAAATTACAATCATTTAAGTTTATACGATAATTTATGTGTGTTGATTGTTAGTTTAAAGTCTAAATTATCATTTGACTTTTCTGAGTGAGTAAAAGAAAACCAAGAGAAAAAATGGTGAGATAAGTTGATGTTATATGAAATAAATAATAAGGATGTTTTAGTGTTTTTGTAGGAATTTTTTTTTAAAATAAGATAATATTATAATTTAGTTAAAACAATTCAATTTAATAAGTGTTACAGTTTTGTTGGGAGGGAAAGTATCACGTCCCTCAAGGGTCACCTTACCGCGTCATATTTTGAAGATTTCTCGTGAACTTTCTCTTTCGCGTTTTCTTACAAGTTTACTTTTTCCCTTCCTAATTGTAATTAATATTGTCCTAATCATATGAATTAGGGGATGACTAATGGAGACCGTTTACGACCATAGTGCAGTTTACGCGCAAGTCATTGTCATTTAGTTAAAGAGTATGTGTCGAGAAAACATATGAAAGCGATGTCTCAGCGTTCACGTTTAGACAGGTTGTACACTGGATTGATCCAACAACATGGTCCAAATAGAATTTTTGCTTTCACCAGAAACATGTAGTCCAGAAAACTCTCCACTGTGTATATATATTTGGAAAATATTAAGACTGTTTGACTCATATAAACATATTAATAGAGGCTTTGCCATGCTTTCTGTTTGGTTCGTCGGTCGTCTAATTTTATATCAGGAATATATATGACTTGCTGGTATCTCACGTCTGACAACTGAAGATGAGCACAATTTATAACCAAGTATGGATAGGATTTGGATCTTTCTAAGAAAAGTTTGTTAGTTGATCAAACAATACAATTTGTTCTCAAAGCATCCGATTTCTTCATCGTATCAAAACTGTTCCAATCAATCTGAATTGATGGTTTAAGACCCAATCGAGAAATCAATTATAAAAGAAAAAATCCGAATTAATATAGAAATATCAATTGATATAGACCTTAACCTACAATCTATATAAAGGGAATCAAGCTTTCAATCATTTGAACCAAGACTTGGTATTTATCTCAGAAGTTTTTGAACCCTATGATCTGGATGTGACATAACATGTGTGCCAAAGCACATGTGTTATTAGCAAAATATTCTCCCAACGCAAACAGTGTTCCTCACATCAACATCAATGATCGATCCTTTTCCTAATCTAGAGCAAATGACATATAACAAAAGGGGGACAAATGCAAAGAAGGTAAGTATTAGTGAAGACGCAAACCATTCATTTAATTACATCTTTGTCGATCCCTGATATCCGATAATTCATGGGTTATGTACGTTACTTCCACAGCCTATTCTCCCGAGATATGGCCTCATGCGCCTGGTCTATTCTCCGTAAGTATGACTTCAGAAATCTCGTCCTTTACGATAATTAAGTTAGTTCCGAGTTAGGACAGTTTACAAGTGTGCTTGGCCTTTGGCGAATTGGAGAGTGATTGTATGTGTACATTGGCACTTACGTCTATATTTATTTGGGAGTGTTGAGACTGATTTTAAATCAACCAACAAATTATAGCATACTACAGTTTGCTTTTTGTATGCTGTAATTTGGTTTTTTATATTGTATTTTGATAACTATTACTGCAGTTTTAATAAAGTTTATTCCTAAGAAACTATAATACACAATTGTCAAAATACAGTATAAGAAGACCAAAGTGCAATATACCAAACGAAAAATATAGTATACTGTAATTAAGTTGGCTGATTTAAAATCAACCCATATCTCTGTATTTATAAATTTGTGTTTGACACAAAAAATCCGATCTTATCATCATGAACAAAATCTAAAAAGAGACAAAATGCATGACATCATATTTTTGTAATACTCTAATTTCTTATCTCATCTCATAGTCATAGATGACTAGAGTTGTCAAATACACGGATTTGGCCGGTCCAACCCTGGGCTTTTAGGCTCGTCACTATAGATTGGATCGGGCCTGCCTTGCCTTAGGCTTTTACGAGCTGGGCCTGAGAGAGCTTTTTTCTCTAGGATCATGGCCCGACCCTGGTCCAGACCCTTATCCAAAGGGCCTAAGAGCCAGGCCAGGACCGACACGACCCTCTCATTATGTTTTTTTTTAAATGATCATTAGGTTTTTATCAAACCGTCATCGGTTTTATTCCAAACATCAACAGTTTATACGGATCTCATAAATTTCGTCTCAGGACATCATAATCGTGAACGATTGTACGAAACCATGAACGGTTTAGAAAAAAATATGAACGAAAATTTAGGATACGCCAACCGATTTGGATGGACAGAAACTCTTAACCTTCAAAATCATTCACGGTTTTAAAAATCGATGAAGACTTTAGGTATGAATTTCTGTCCTTTTAAAAACTATGGCTTGTTCATGAAAACCGAATCGTGTTCTTCAAAAACCGTCAACAGTTTTTGAAACCATTAATGATTTTATTTTTTAATAATATTTTCATAACCCCTATTTTTTCAAAAATTGGACCAAATACTCCACCATAGGTCATAAAACGACTATATTTGAGGGTTTTTTGTCACTCATTTTTTGAAAGATTGTCTATATAAACAACAATTTGGATATCATATATTCATAAAATCTTCCATAATTTCTTACAATCAAACTCTCGAATCCCCAAAACTCTATTGTTATTTCTCATTCTTTATAAATCATAAATCGCAATGGCTCACTCATCCCAAAATCGAAATGTGTACAATATCGACAATGATGATGTATTTCCTCCTACGCATGATGATGATGGAAGGCGATTGAAAGTTCCCGACATTGTTCCGCAAGGTGAAGGGACGTCTCAATCTGAAGAGGATAATCAAACGTTGCATCTGTTGTTTCTTAATCAAAGAAAGACTCGTAGTATTGGTTGTATTTCGAGAAGATCATCGGAGCAAATGGGAAGGTGACCGAAGCTAAGTGCAAAATGTATGTTAAGATCTTCTCAATGGATAAAGATATTTCAAATTTATTAAGGCATGGAAAAATTTATCTATTGAAAGAAGACAATGTCTCTAAGGGACAAACCCAATTGAATAATGCGAATGGATTGTGGACATATAATCATGCCCGTCAACGTGAAATGTTGGCCAAATTCATAGTCCATAATCAACTACCATGCAATTTTACGATAATCTTAAATTTATTAGGTATGTTCGAAATGTATTACAACCTAGTTATCAAAGAAATCATAGAAACACCATTAGATCGGATGCTTTAAAACTTTACCTCAATGAAAGGAAACAATTAATACAAATGTTTTACGCTTACGATAGAAAATTTTGTGTCATCTCCGATATTTATACCACTACTTTTTAAGTTCCTCACTTATGTTTAACTGTTCATTGGGTTCACGATTGGCACTTACAAAAAATATCATTGTTTTTAGATTATTTCCATATCTTCATAGTAGAGAGAAATTTTATAATTTGATTTTGACCATTCTACGTGAATTTAACTTGTTTGACAAGATCTTGAATATATTCTTTTGATAATGCTTCAAACAATGATAGAACGGTTCAAATGTTTAAAATCGCTTTGGATCCTATGTGTGATAAAATGTTGCTCCATTCTAGGTGTCGTTATCACATAATAAACCTTATAGTTAAAGATGGCATAAAAGATGAAACTATTGGATACTATATGCAATGAATCCGTGATCTTTTGATGTTTGCTAATAATAATGGCAAGAAAGTACAGAAATTTAAAGCTTTATGCAAGAAGATGTGAATGAAGTCTTTGAAACCATTGTTGGATGTCAACATCATTGGAACTCGACGTGCTTGATGTTGAAGAGGACTCTGCAATACAAGGAGGTCTACAATCAATTCGTCATCTCAAAATTTTTGAAATGAAAGCCTTTAGCCGAATGTTGGTATATTACATAATATCTGTGCAAATTATTTGAGGTCTTCTACGAGACAAAGGTAAAATTATCAGGTGTTTACTATCCCACTTCTCATCTTCTTCTTCCCTAATTGCTTAATATAGCTAGATTGTTAAATGAGTATAGATATCTAGGATCTTTTATCCATGTCATTGAAAAAATGAAGGCTAAATTCCTTAAGTACTATGAGGATATCCCTTCACTTTTTTCATTACATGTGCTTTGAATCCACAAATAAAGTCATAAGGGGTAGAAAACATATTAGATATAATAGATGAGAATTTTTAAGGATAAGACATGGTGTTAAAATAGAGCAATTCAAGGATGCTATCAATGGAATGTTTCATATTTATGACAATAAAGATGGAAGACAATAAATTGTCTCATTTTGACAATGTAGTTCCTCACACCCACAAAATGAGGATAAATATCAATATCTTTATAATCTTGTTAAGAAGAAGAAGCCTAATAGTTCACAATAAAATTTTAATGAATTAACCTTATATCAACAAAATGACTTCATTTCTTTCATGTTTCACAATGATTTAGTCAATTTTGATATCTTATCTTGGTGGAATGTTTCTTCGTAAACTATCTATTTTGGGAGCAATGACACGTGATATTCTTAATGCTCAAGCTTCCACGGTGGCATCCGAGTCTTTGGACTGCTTGGTGTGTTGGAAGGATTATCTTGATACTAGATACGGGAAGTAAGACAAGAAACCCGACGAGAAAACTTCCAATTCGGATGGGAGTTTGAAAGAGATTAAAGATATTATGACTTCTTTGGAGTGAGTTTTTGATATGCCTTTGATAATCTATGTAGCAATGATGTTTTCGAATGTTAAATTAGTTCATGAGATACGGTTTTATGTCGTTCTCATCTTGTATTTTTTTAAATTAATAAAGTAACCAAAGTTCCTCCCAGGACCTAGATAAGTTTGGGGTTAATATTGTACAAATCACGAAAAAACGATCAAATTTTTCATCAAAATGTTAAAAACATAAGAAAAAACCTCAAAACCATCAAAGTTTTTCAATAGACCGTCAACGGTTTTGATGTCTTGAGAGCAAGGTTTTCTATTAATTGGAAAATGTTACAGGTTTTCAATAAACCATCAACGGTTTTGATTTTTTGAGAATAAGGTTTTCTGATAATTGAAAAACGTTGTCGGTTTTCAATAAACCGTCCATGTTTTTTATGTTCCTAGAGAAAGGTTTTCTAATAATTGAAAAACTTTATCGGTTTCAATAAACCATCAATGGTTTTGATGTCTGATATCATCTTCAAAATAAAACATCAAAATCGTCATCGATTTATTAAACCATCAATGGTTATGGATCATTGAGACCAATTCAAGATGGAACACTAAAAACTGGATGCCATTTCCTCTATAGCCCCGACGCGGTGCACCCTATCGTAATCCTTCTAGGCCGATGAACCTTGACAAGGTCAAGGGGAATCAACCGGCCAAGGAGACGAGAAAGGGAAAACGAAGACCGACGGAAGATATGTGTATGGAGAAGTTAAAGATCGATGGAAATATCGATGGTTCTCGTCGAAAAAACACGATAAATGTCGAGATTCTGAGACCTATGCAAATCAAACTTACGAGAGGTAGTTAATGTAGTGCCACTCTTGAGTTTCTATCCGATCATTACGAGGATGTGTACAATGAGGAATTGAAAAAAAACTTAATTATTGTCATGTTATTCATCTTGATTGGCATGATAAAAAAACTTTTTGAGGTTCAATGATTGATTTGAACTTCAACGTTTGAAAGATTTTGTTACTAATAGGACAACTAGATGTTATCTGGAGATAGTGCGATTATTTTATGCTTACTTGAAGCCTATCTCGAAGAGAATTTGTCATTATAGGTCACGAATTAAGGGTAAAAACTTTGTACTCAATCCGAAGATTATTGACCAACCTTTTGGGATCAATTTTGAAGGAATAGCAAAGACTAAACAAAATGGTTGGGAAATGGTTGAGGGTTTTAGTGGTAGGATAGCTTGTGAGATTTTGTTGAAATGTAAAATCACAAATGCCTATATCTTTCGTGTTAATAAATTAGATCCTAAAATAAGGGTAAAATCACTAACCGAGGTAGATCGATTGGATTGTAACATGCTAACATCATGGTCAAATTAGACAGCTTTTGTTTTTTTCCCCTCAATGATTTGTTATCTCTCCTGCATATGTCAGAAGCTGTGGAACTTGTGTGATGCATCCCAGGTTCATACCAAAGTTCCGCCTGAGGCATGCAGGCAGCAATGATAAACCCAGCCGCTCAACCCAGATTGAGGTAATTAAGCTCTATTCAGGGCATAACCGCACAGCGATGACAGCAGCTGTTGGTACTTTCGGGGCATCAAGTTGGTGTAACACTGATTAATTACGCACAGTTGGAGACAACAGTAAAGTCGTATCAAACAACGTCATTTACAAGGTAGGCGAACTAGCAATAAACGTTGAAAGTCAATCGACAATTCATCAGCCCACAACAGAAGGGAAAATGGCATATCATGATGTTTATCAACAAAACCCAATGTCATCGTCGCTTCATATATATCCTGAGTAAGACAAAGTCTTCACGTTCAGTTCAATTGGTCAAATGCAGCTACGATTCTTAGTCCAAGCCTTTTCAGTTTTATACATAAACCACGAATACATCATCACACATACAGATTCATTTAGTAGTTTGAGAACACAATTTCTACAGGATACGGCCAGAGCTTTTCTAATCTTTTGCATGAAATTTCAATTACAACGAATTCCTCTCCGTCTACAGACAAAACCTACCAGGCAATATATTGCAGCGGGCACAAAAACGGCTGAGGCACTCAGAATTTGAAGCCAGGAGTATTATCCCCCACATGACTAGAGTTTAAGCAGAGCAGGAAAAATGGTTGAGCCTACTTCATTTGCTGTCTACGGCGTTTAATCATGCTGGGATTTGGTTGATGCTGGTGAGCATTTTGAAGAGAGGTCCATGAGATATCAGGCACAAAAGCTGCGTTATCAGCTGCAGGATGTGAATTGTTGGACCAAAATAAGCCTGAAGCTGTAGGTGGCGAAGCAGGTCGTGGCGCCCATGCAACATCTGGAACTTGGCCTAAGCGCTCATCAAAGTCTAGATCATCTTCAGAAGATTTTAGGATGGAGGAAGAGTCAGATTCGCCGAGCTTGCCACTGTCAGCCTGAGTACAAGAGAAATGAGAAGGTCAAGGCATGCTTGTGGGGAAAGAACACACACCTATACCAAGATCATTGGCATAAGCGCATACTCAAAGGCATATGTATTGATCTCCTCAGTTGACCAATCAAATTCAATGAAAGGAAACCGTAAAAGATAATATCTGTAAATCAGAAATCCCGATTCACAGCTAGTATAAATACAACTACTAGGTTCTCTCGCATGTACTCTTGTCTGGCTGATTTACGTGACCAGCATGGCTCGTAGACCGTAGCGTGGCTTCTAGTATTAACCAATTAGCAGGTTTCCGGTTTCCCGGCTTATATTGCTCTTAATCAGTACAAAATGAAAGAGTCTTTCAAATCCAATTCATGGTAAAGCTTGAAACCAACAATGAATTTCCAACAATGAATTACTCATCTAAAAGTTGTTTCCTTTATTTATACTCCAAAGACCAAACACAAACGAATAGATGTGCATTCTACTGAACAAGGTCACTGTCCCAGGCAAATATAGACCAACAGAACATACTGGCACTTTTACAGATTGAAAAATCACTCTAGTAATCTCAACCCTGATCTATTATATAGTATATAATTACACTAAATTGTCAGATGACAAACCATCTAGATGGCAAACTGCGTGGCGGCAAGTTCCAATTAAAAACACGCAGGTTTGCATTGCCACCTCAGTTTTTATGACGATCATTAAAACTTATTTTCAGCAATTTCATCTTAAAATGAAAAAGTTTTTTGAACGCTTATGCTGGCGACACATGACTCAAAAGCTAAATTATGTAGACTATCAATGAAATGGCACTGATGCATAACAATAACTACAAACTACATTACCTTTGAAGAGCTATTGTCTGCATAGCCAAAGTTTTGATTGAAATCAGACATGCCAAGAAAATCATCCATATGCCACTGTGAAAGGCTTCCAGCGACAGACCCAGCAGAGAAGGACAACCTGGAGTCCATGGAACCACCGCCTTGGACAGGCAGCATTCTGCTGAAATCCTCAGAGATTGACATGGTAGCACTCCTCTTAGATGGAGTCAAGTCCCCAACAACACTACTTTGCTTAGGCGCTGCCTTCTCATATTGCATAGTCGGCGATTTAGGAGCTGTCCTCCTAGGAAGAGAAGCAGTCTCAGGTTCAGATACTTTATCTGCAGAGAGAGGCTTCATTCCAGAGGAAGACGATCCAGGCTCAGTGGACTCGAGCCCAACTTTCACCCCAGTAAGCAGAAACCTCTGATGACCAGAAACAAAGGGATTTGAAGAGTGTATGGCGACATCACATTTCCTGCAGAGCAGCGCTCGGTCCTCTAAACAGAAGAAATATCCAACCAACTCCTGCAAGAAGTGCCATGCCTCACCATAAGTTGACAGATATATAACACTTGGGAAAAGGGATTGCTAAACAGCCAACACTACATTTAACAACATTGTAAATCTATTGGCTACTAGACCTTTACCATTGTTATTACACAGTCCATCAAACATTATATACTCCAATGAATCATACGAAACAATTCTTAATAGAACAAGAACATTCAGTACAATGACCGATAATGGTTTATTGTAGAAACAAAGAGCATGATGTACAATATTGACTGCAAAATAAACATTAGAAGCCTCCGTGCAGTGGACCTAACACGTGAAAAAGCACAAGAACAAAGAATCAAACATTAAGTGCAGAAAGGTAAGTAAGAATGAACAAGGATGTCACTATAAGAGAGCTATTATTTGCACATAAGCTTCAGCTACAGCTATGACTACCACATCACCCTCCTGCGAGAGAATTAAACTTGCAAAATGCTCAGCGACACAGGTGTGTGGTGCGTCTCAAAGAACGCTGGTTGTGACAATTGTCTCAACTTTGCTAGCATACCACATTTTCTAGATATACAAGACGAGTAATCAAGAGAATAGCAGCAGGACGATCACTCCTCTTGGAAAGCAAAACTGTATTCTGAACCACTTCTCCTCCGCAGTTTTTAGTATTTTAAAACTTTAATTGACAGGCGAATGAAACGAAGCAGAACAAACTGAACATGTACCATGCACACAAACAAGGTTTAACTTAATTTCAGGCAACCATCTCATGCCAAAAATATGCATATCTACAAACTACAACTTTCAGAATTCTCTAAGCTTTGTTTTATTAAACAAAACATCACAACACTCCAACTCGGCTTAACTAATCGTAAGTGACCAACCTAGAGACATAGCTCGATGCATCCCAAAATTTTCAGATCGTAAACATTCATGAACACAGAATCCGAATTACACATAAACCACATGCTATTTCTAGCAAACCATGTTCCATATTACATGTTCCAAGAACTGGAATCACAAGAGGGTTATAGAATCCAATAACTATGATATACAAACTCCAATTCCACCCACCATTTCCAAGATCTGAACTTTGGAGAACAACAAAAACAACCTACAAACTCATATCCTCAAAATAAACATTGAAAGCAACATCTATTCACAATTTCATCAGAATTAACAGCTCATTTACCCAATTTCTCATACAATTAAAACTAAAGCCAGATACACCAAATCCAATCACACAAACAAAAAATCAACAAATCACCCCAATTCCCCATCAACTAAAGGGAAAACTCCAGAACCAAAATCTAACAAAAAATCAAATCAAACTAAAAAGATTCTCAAAAGGGTGAACACTCTAAACTTAAAACCACAAAAAATATCAAAAACTTCTCAAAAGAGTGACCAGATCAACACCAAAACCCACAATTCACCTGACAAATATCACATTTAGGCATCTGGGAACTATTATTAGACAGATTAACCCTCTGGTGTTTCCCAGCAAGCTTGTTTGCCGCATGAACCTTCTCGTCACAAGCATGACACAGCGCCGCCTCATCTGCACAACACAGCACCGCCGCCTCCGCCGCCTCACACACATGACACTGAATCTTCATAACTGTTTCTCCAATTCCAAAACTATGAAGTACCCTTTTGGTGATTTTGGGTGAAGATGAAACCCTTTTGGTGGTTTTGGGATTTGAGGTGATGGAGAGTCAATGGAAGGAATGGATGTAGCCACAAAGCTATATGGTGTAGGAGAGTGATTAATTTAGGTTGCCTGTTGTGTTGATGGATTATTATTAGCCAATTGGGAACTATAGATATTTTTCTGGTTTTATTGGTTCTTCATTTACTTTGCACATTAGTTTAGGTTAGATGTTCATTTACTTGAGGGGAAGTAATTCTTAAGACTGGCATCATTATGTTCATGTTTCATGCGGATATGTGGAGCATCATCTAATTTGAGATTATTCTTGTCTAAGTTACACTTAATAATACTCCCTCCATGTGTCCGAAATTAATATAAATATTATATTATTATTATATTATTTAACGTTTATTTTGAGGATTTTTATTATTTATTTTAATGATATAAAAAATTATATTATTGATTTAAAAATAAAATATATTACTTAAATTATCATTGATATTATATGATAATTTTATGTAAAATAATATTTGATTATCCCGTAAATAATTCATAATACAAATAATTTTATAT
Organism: Drosera capensis; assembly: GCA_001925005.1. NCBI lineage: Eukaryota > Viridiplantae > Streptophyta > Magnoliopsida > Caryophyllales > Droseraceae > Drosera > Drosera capensis. The sequence continues at coordinate 62,160 of LIEC01010637.1, forward strand.
TTTATATATGTCAAGATTATAATTAATGATAAAGGGTTTTATACGAGATAAAAGAGAATTAGATCGTGATATTCATATAACCAACCCTATATAGAGAGAATTGTCATCACGTCAAACACAAGATACCAAGCATGTGTTAGCCAAAAGTTGGGAGGAATACCACTAATCCACTATGCAATATTCCAAAAGATAAGGTGGGATAAAAGATCATAAAAGAGGGAATCAAACTAACACTTCATCTCCATAAAGGTTTAGGCTCTGCTTGTCATGATTTCCAATCCCCTATTTTAGACTCTCTCGCTAATAAATCTAAAGTGTTTATTATGATTTTTTGTTTTTGAAAATCAAAAATCAAAAAGAAAAAGTGAAAAAAAATTGAATTTCATTTCCTAATTCGTGATTTTTTTGGACAAAATAGTTAAGACCTTTTTTTTATAATCAATTTATTTTATGTGGTGATTTTAATTTTGGATTCTGATTTTTTGATTCTATTAATGATTCTGAATTTCACTATTTTGAATAGCAATATGAAACAACACATTAAGGATTCTTGATATGTTATTTTCTAACATTCTATCTCGGTTCCATAATTTTTATAATGTTTTTCTCTTTATGTATTATTCTGTAAATAATTTGAGAAATATCGTTACTCATCTAAAGATATATTTTATATTTTTTATTGTCCTCGGGTTATATTACGTAATTTTTATTATCATTAATGTTTCACGATATTTTCTAAAAAAAATCGTTTAACCATTCCATAATATCGGTCAAAACTTGTATCATCATGCATACCTAATCAAAAAATTATAATTTCTTTGGGACGAAAAGAGTAGTTTATTGTGAGAAATTTTGTGAAAAATAAAAGTTTTCATGTCAGCTCAAATCGTGTTATGATGATGATGAAACAGAATAAGTATAAAATAAATGTTGTCAATAATAATATATTCTATCCTTTCAATGATAAGTACAACATATTAATTTGGATCATTTTTTAATGATTTTATTGACTATGTTACAATTTATCTTATTGTCTTTATAGTTTTATGAGAAAAAGGAAAAAATAATAAGACAAATTAATGTGACATAAAATAAGAAAAAAAATATATGTTTGTAGTTTTGTGAAGGAAAAATTAAATATGAAGATGTTATAATTTTTATAGAATATCTAAATTAAAAAAACATTATATTTTTTCACACATAAAAGAGCTGACGATACGCATAAAAAAACACAATGAATAATGTTTGTGTTTGCCCGATATGTCTCCGCGATTTTGACACGAAACAATGAAAATAACAGAACATAACTAGACAAAATAACACTAGTAGTCCCTATGTAATGAAAACCAAGGGAGAACAAGATAAAATGCTGAAAATGGGGTCATAACATGTGATTATGATATATGAGCAGCAGATACCATACTAAATTTTCCATTTCACATGAGCTTTTGATCATTCGTACATTTTCTTCATTTATATATTTTGAGTCCATAATTCAACAAACACGTGGTTGAGCCTTGTGCTATGCTTTTCTCGTTGAGACATCATCCACATCTCTCGAGCTTCCCCTTTTCTCCGTGAAAATAACATAAAAGATTCCTGATCTTTGCATAGTTGAAATTCTGATCCCCAAAAATTTCTTCTGTTCAGAGGTAGTACTACTTAGCATTAGGATGGACGGAATATAATTCATCATTCACTGATTCAGGATATTTATATTGAACGTTTTTATTTCATTCGTTACATAATAAATAAAATATTTATTTCTGGATGATAAAAAAATATGATTTTTTTATAACTTTTCACCAAAATAATACTAAAACACTCATCCATTGTAACTTTGCATATTGATGCAATACTTCTCATTAGCTTTTTTTTAATTGTTATATTAAACTTCATTGCGTCGTGGAGATTTTAGTAAGAGAAAAGAAGTAATACACCCATACATTCGTGCCAAAGGTAGGATGTTGAGAATAATACTGTAAGAGGATATTATATGTAGATTTTATTTTATTTTTATATAAATATGTGATTTTCAAATATCCTCATATCTCGAGCCCCTATTTCACGGTTAGTAAAATTAAAAAGATCAATCACTATTTTAAAATTTTTATTTTAGTTAAAATGTTTTATTTTTTGAACATATTTCAAAACAAAACTTGTTTATTTTCTTCCAAGACAAAATATAAGAAGGGACATTGGATAACTTTACCTCTCTTTTCATATTTGACAAGCCAATTGATAATCGACATCCACATTCATTGTTATTTAAATTGTCAAAATATAACATTATCATTTAAATTATCAAAAAATCACATTGTCATTTTAATTTTCAAATTTGACAGAAAAAATGACAATTGTTATATGTCCCATCAAACTATGAATCCTCCCTTTTATCTTTTTTATGCAATTATAAACTCTACACCCATGATATAGCCTCTTGCTTTGTTATTTGGGCTGTCATTTTGGGTTTTTTTACAATCTAAATGCCAATCATGGATGCATAGTAAAAATATCAAAATAACAATCTAAATAGCAAGACATGGATAAAGTTGCTCTTAGATTAGGTAAATTAGAGATTCTATGAAAAGAAAAAACTAAAAAAAATAGAGTGATGATTTGATTAAAAAAATTGAAAAAATATATTGGAATGTGTGTTAAAATATAGTTACGAGATATAGAATTCAATAATATTATCATATTATTATATCATTATATCATTATCTATTTTTATATGCCCTCTTTCCTATAGTAAATGTAATATTGAACTTTTCACGAGAATTTATGTGTTCATTTTTGTGTATAAAGATAACAATGCATTTTGAACTTGTGTTAGAGGAAGGAAAGAGAAAAAAATAGAAGAAGAAATGCAGTGTGATGAGTTGATGCGATATAAAATAAAAAATATGAGTATTTTGATATTATTAAAGAAAATGATTTTCAAATGTGATAATATTATAAGTATTATGAGATTTAATAAAAATAAATATTACATATATTATAAAACAAAAAAAATAAATTTATTATAATATTTTATATAATAAAAAATATATAGAGATTTTGATACCAACGTCATGAAAGATGGACCAATTGAGGAAAGGACTGTGAGGGTCCACACGATCCCGCGTGAGTAACCTGAGTGGCAGCCGCCAAGCCAGCGAGCAAGGCAAATACCACAACAATATCTCTCTGATTCATTGAACCCGGGTGGCTCAAAGAGGGGAGGAAAAGGCAATGTCAAGGACGCAGCTTTCAAGTAGGTGATGGGCATTTGAGATATTTTCCTAGATATTTTTCCTCAATGGGCGGAGGAGTGCGTGAGATATTTGTTCCCATGAATAGTTGGGGGAAAATATCCAAAGCCCATTTGGCAATTCGTATGGCTGAAAAGTAAAGGCGGAAGTTGATTTCTCCGAGTGATACACCAATTTTCAACATTTTATATTGTTTTATATTATATATTATATTTTTTATTTATATTATTTTAAAATATAATTAATATATTATATTTAATAATATTTTCATATAAAAAATCAAAATAATCTATTACAATACATTCGTCATCTTCTTATTTCTCCTTTCTTATTTTCACTCATAAACTCTATTTACATCCCACTATCATTAAAAAATACTTTTTCCTTTATCAAATTCTATAAAAATTCAACATATATATAATTTTACGTGTATGATCAAATTATTCATTATATTTTGAGAAAAAGATAATACTAAAAGAGTAATTTCCTTGTTATAAGTCACTGTGGTTGAATAGCATTTTTGTTAGTCACCTTTCCTGGACATGAATTAACATATTACTCTTCTCATAGTATATATTTTGTACACTATCCAGCCATAATAAATAATACTTTTTTTATATCTCACAATAATTATAATATTATCTCATTTACAAAAAAAAATTCAAATATCAAAATATCTATATTTTTTATTTTATATTATAGTAACTCATTCCACCATCATTTCTCCTCCAGTTCTTTTTCTCTCTCCTTACATTCACATGACCAAAACAGTAATTTAGTCTTTATACCTAAAAATCAACACACACATAAATATTCGTAAAAAAATAATCGTTATGCTTATTATGAGATAGAAGAAGTAACACTTTATTTTTGATACTTAAATTTAGATTTATCTTCTTTTTTTTCAATTTTAATTTCATCCATATATAAACTCTCTCTCAATTTTCTTTAATTCTTAATTACACAAAACTTTTCATATAAACAAATGATGCAGAGAATCTGGAACAACCTACGGAGGAAGGGAGTATTCATTTTGGTGGGTTTATATTCATTCGTTAAGATTGAAATTAATTTTTAAGATTGAAATTATTTTCTTCAACTTGATTTACATGTAAGTTGTATCTAATTAGTGAAATAACTTTTGCAAATATTTTCTTTCAATTGATATATTCTTTTTGTCCAATAATTTTTACAACATTTATTATTTTGGATTGTCCCATATATTTTATAACACTTACATTATTTCGGAAATAATTTTATATTCTCTCCATCCTACAATAAGTGCAACATTTATAGTCCCACAATAATTATAATTCTATCTTATTTGAAATACTTTTATCTAAAAAAAATATAAAATCAATCAAATTCGGATACAATACATCTCATATTATCAAAAAATATTTTTTTCATCAAATTACACACACATAAAAACTTGCATCGACCAATTTATTGTATTTATTATATGATAGCTTGAGTATCAAAACAACTATAATATCCCACTATATTTCATTATCTTCTACATTATTTCCTTTCATCATTTTACATCAAACCTATCACCATCATAAAAAAAACATAATATATTAATTAAAATATATCAAATTCAATACGTATATAAAAAACAGATAATCAAATCGTTGTTAAAGTAGTGGAATAGAAAAAATAAGAAACATCATTCACTGTATCACTTATAGGACATAAGAGTGAAATCACAAGAATTCAAAGCACACGAAAAGTTCGTGATCAAATTATATACTGTATTATCAAGACAAAAAGTGTAGTTGGTGCTAATCATGTACTTGCTGCTACATCAGCCGACAGAGCACAATGAAATCGTCCAAAATGAACATTATCTATAAAAAAAAATGTAGTTATTTTAATCTAAATCAGTTATATTTTTTACTCTCACTGTCTTAACTTAATTATATTTTTTTATTAATTTTAATTTAAATATAATATTTTTATTTGATAATAAATTTATATTAATATAATCAAATTATTTCATCATTTTTTTTTTCTTCTCGTCAAATTTTATATAAATTCAATATAAATATAAAAAATTATATCAAATTGAATAATTATAATTAAATTGAGATATAAAAATAAGAACAATTTAATTATTTTGTGGAAGCACGACTGAGTTTTCAATCTGACAAAACTTCCCGCCATTTGTTCTCCACAAAGCCACCCAACGCCGATCTACGCCGTCAAAATCCACCAACTCCGCCGACGCAGATCTCACTCTCCCAACTCCTAATCCGTCGCCATCGACCATCGGATCTTGTCCTCGGATTTCTAAATCACCGCAAGCCACTGCGAGAGAGGACGAATTTTTCTCCCAAATTCCGGCGGCGAACTGCCGGTGATTTTAGGGTTTCGAAGGTAATATTCCGATTTCGCTAATCTTCGAGCTCAATTGTCTTCAATGTGAAGGTGTTGAGTTGTGATGTTGTTGAGATAGTTTTGGATTTGATCTGTGTAGTGATTTTGAATGAGCGTTGTGCGTTGAAATTCACAGTTTTGCTCATGGATTGTGACATTATCACCTATGTGATCGTGTTTTTTTTGGAGTTTTCACTCTCTGTTAGAAATGTAGGTGAAATCTTGATACCATTGCAGAAGTGATTACTCGTGATGATGGGCACTGAAATTTGGAAGTGTAAGTCCTGTGTAAAACATGAAGAGGGATGGTGCCGATTCTGTTTCTGATAAGGAGTTGGAATGTCTAGTTGGTGATGAAGTTAAGTATTTCGAGCTTTTGAAGATATTCGGGGTTCTAGAGAGGCTTGATTGATTTTATGCCATTTTTTTATATAATTGTAATGGTATTTTGGCTCACTGATGTTGTTAAGGTAATTAGACAGTTTTCCGGGATCTTGTGCTCCCTTGCGTAGCACATAGAGGCAACATAATACCTGAAATAGTGTGCAATGCAAACCAAAAAGTTCATATGATTTGTGGAACAATGAGCATATATTGTTCCTTTTAGTGCACTTTGGTGTGCAGACCTACTTTCATAGATTTTGTGGGTGAAAGATCCTGAAATGCTTGACGTAGTTGCTGCTCTATGGGATGTCAGAGAACATCAGGGTTTTTATATAGAAATGAACAGATCTTTTATTGCATAAAATTTAGCATCGTGGGGATGCATCTTAATGGTACACGGTGCCTTGGATTTGGTTGTATGAAGAAGAATAACATACCAAACCATACTGTTGCTGTCTGAATCTCTTATGCAATGTAAATTCAAACTGTTGCTTGAATTTTAGTGCCTCCATATGTATTGTTTGAGGGATATGAGTGAGATGAGAGTGAGAACATTGAAATTTAGGAGAGAAATAGTTAAATTTCAAGTGAAGGAAGCTGGATAAAGGAAAGGATTAGAGATTTATTGGAAAGAAATAGAGATATCTAAGAGGCGGCATCATGGAGAGAACATCACAAAGAGCAGAAAAGGAAGAGAAAGCATAAGGAATGCTTATTCCAAAAAAGCTGAATATCTCATTCTAAGCTCTGTCCTTTTGACCTCTGTTGTGCTGTTGTCCTCTTCAGTTAATAGAGCCAACTGCCAAGTGAAGAGATATCTCGGACTCTGATTTTTAGCACAAAGGTAACTTTCAAAAATAAAAATTATAGATGAAACAGGATATAGACCCCAAGTCTTACTAGTAAGGTTCAGGCCTTAGTAGCCACATCAGTTGTGGCTGTCTTCATGTCTGTGTTGCATGCTTCTGGAATGTGGGGAAGGGTGGTAAATCAATGCTTCAGGGGTCTTTGGTTCTGGCTATAATCTGCACAGTACCTGTTCAAAGGGTTCTTATCTTCAAACTTAGCACATGTTGGGACTTGTGGTCTGTTCCACCTAGAGGCTTAGGCGAGGGACATTTGCATGACTTTGAGAAGCATCATGATTTCTGGATCCCATCTCGGTCATAGAACTTGTCATGACATTGAAGAGCTGATTGTCAGAACTTAAGCTGATATCCATTCTTCCAGCTGATCTTTTGGTGTACTTGAAGTGTTGCATACCTAGCCCCTTGAGATGTGGTTTTGTTTATCCTTCTCAGACTGTTTTGGCTTCTCAGTATGACATGAAACTGAAGGTTCTTCCAGAAGGTTAAAATGAGATGCAATGCATGCTGGAGAGAGTTGGAAGGCCGAGCAGTTTCAACCACCTGTGGCCACCTTTTATGTATCCTGATGGCTTTAAACTGGTTATGAACTTATGTTTCTTCTTTTCCGGTTTACATTGGAGATTAATATCCTTAACAACTTAAGGCACAGAAGATGCAGGCAAGATCTTAAACAGTGATGGAGCATGTCCCATTTGCGATCAAGTGCTGTCTAAAAGGTGAGCAGCTCTTTCTGGCGATTCTAGTGTCTACGATGAAATATCATCTTTGTTTTCAGTGAATCTTCATCCTTCAGATCTTAGCACTTGGTGCTTATGCTTTGCCTCACTTCTAGAATGCCTTCTAGCCGGTTTAATTTTATGAACAAACTAGGTGGTAGTCCATCATGAACTTATTATTCTCATTGTAATGTATGCTTTCATTCTTCAGTAGTTTTTCAGTAATAACACTAATTAAAGTTCATATAGAAATGGACATAGCGTGTTTCTCACTATTTCACCAATGGGTTTGAAATTCCCAAGTTTATTTACCCGTAATTCATCATATGCTACTTAGTGATTACAAACCTCAGCATGCTTCTAATTGTTTGATTTTAACTTGCCAGTCTTATGAAACCTGTGGATATTAATCCAAACGATGAATGGAACAATGTAAGTATCACCGAGCTTTATTTTGGCCCCCCTCGCTATACCAGTTTCGCTCTTCTCTACACTTCTTATAAATATGCTCCTGATCCATGTCTACTGCAACTTGTAGATGGCGATGGTTGGCGTATCTCCTCAAATATGTATCCTTATTGTACTCCGAAATGTTCCCATCACTTCATGCTGAAAAAAGACAGAAACCTTAGTGGTGCCGTGGTGGTCGCTTTTAAGCAACCTATCAAGAACCTGAAAGTTGAACTATGATGGTTCCAACTGTGCTACGTTCCAGAATGATCTCTTCTATTTTTTTTTTTTTTGTGTTTCCTTTACCAATCCCAGTGATGAAGAGCGCATACAGAAGTGTGATGTTCTACATCGGGCAAAAGGAGCTAGAGATGCAATGCAAGATGAACAGGATAGTTGCTCAGTACCGGCAGAAATGCGAGGCAATGCAGGGAAAATTTACTGAGAAGTTGGAACAGGTTCATACTGCATACCAGAAAATGGCCAAAAGGTGCCAAATGATGGAACAAGAGATCGAGAACTTATCTAGAGATAAGCAGGAGCTACAAGAAAAGTTTGCGGAAAAATCCAGGTGAGCTTTCTTCACATAATCTTCTTTTCTTTTCCTATGTTGGTGCATGGTGCTTGACCTTCCAGGCTTAATAGTTAATGATTCTTAGGCAGAAGAGGAAACTTGATGAAATGTATGATCAGTTGAGAAGCGAATATGAGTCCCAGAAACGCTCAGCTATACAACCACTTAACAATTTCTATCCAAGACCCGAGCCTGATCTGTTCTCTAACCCAAGCAGCATGATGGACACCAGAGATCCACTAAGAACAGGTATTAAGCTCCTTTGTTTCTAGCGTTTAGCTATTTATGAGATCAACTATGCCCTGTCTTTGTTAAAATTTTGAATGCTACTTAGGGAGAAAGAAACTAAAATCATCTGCTTCTTATTTTGTAAAATGGGAGAAGTAATGGAAAAGGATTCTGGATAATTCTAAATCATCAGCTTATCATAGTTTTACAGGCATCCTTGACCTTCACCCTCCGAAAATTTTTAGTAAAACTTGGTGTTCTTTGGAGTCTTCTATATCTTTGTGATGTTAGTTTCTCTGATTTATGTCTAAAGGAATGCTAACAACAATCACTTTGGGTGTAACTCTCCACATTTATTCTGTTATTGATTTATGTAAGAAGTTTCAAAATCAAAACTTACAAGGTTGAGACTTGAGAGTGAAAGCATAATATCTACGTATCTGCTTGTACTTAAATTGGCAGTGGTTTTTGGACCCATCAATCTATGATTTGTCGATGCTGGCTGCAAAATAAGGTTCATCGTTTACTTATATTTTTATTCTAGAAATCCAGTTGACTTAGCTGTTGCAGATTGGTCGGTTTTCAATCCTACAACTCCAGGGTCAAAGGAGGACATCTGGCCAGCAAGGCAGAACACTTCCAAATCTGGACCCTTCGACATATCCGGTGGCTCACCCGCTAAGCCCCGACGTATGGCTGTTGATGCTGGAAACAGAACAGGCGGCACTCAACCAACCTTTGGAGCTGGATTTGGCAATCCATCGAGGGCGTTGAGGAATCTGATCTTTTCAACTATAAAGCGGCCTCAGCTTTCGGGTGGCCCTCAAATGTTCACGTAACCTTTCCTTCTCAGCTTTGCTGAAGAAACCTGTCTGATCTGATCTTTGCTTATAGGCCTCTCATTTCCAGGCTGTAGGCTACAAGTTCACGGTCTTGAGGCATAGCTAGCAAGCAGCGTTTGACCATTTTTCCAGCGGCAAGTTGCTTTCTAATCTAGCCAGAAACTGGAGATCTTGCAGCGGTGTTCATCTGATTCAGGATTCTGTAGTCGCCTCCAGCTAATGATGATAGAGTCTGTACATGTCGATCATGTAAAAGGATAGCTTATTCATCTTGTGTATAATACTGATTTGATCACAACTTCATTCTGGTTCATTCTCGATATCCTTGAAGCACATTTGAAGCAGCGAAAACTACACAGATGAAAACCCTCAACATATACATGGTGTCTTCATCCGCATCACCAAGTAGTTTTCTTTTTCTGATTTGACTAAACATATTCATCGTGTTGTAGTACTGGATTTTGAGATGTTATGTGATATGGACTCTCGAAATATTTTGTTCATTCGAGGCTCTGCTCATTGAGGAGCATTGTGAATGCGCGCCTGCAGATAGCATAGGAGAAGCAGATACATACAAACTCCATCAAAACTTGTAACAATTGTGACTGCAAGTACAGTAGCTATGCGAACTTGAAAAAACTGTTACTTCAAGTGATTTTTATCAGATGTCTCCTACGGGACTGCTACTTCAAGTAGGATGGCTACTTCGGAGCCTGGGATGGCTAAATAAATTGCACATTGCTCTCCATACATTACATCTTTCATCCTATGCATTGAGCAAACTGCAGCTTGATTTAGTTATTGTTGTCTGCATCAAAATCAGCCCCCCTTTACTCCTTTCTATTTTTATGTGTATTATTTATTTTATTTTACATGAACAACCCCTCTTATGTAATTTTTACATAAATAATGTGAACCGAAAAAAATATATAATAAATCAAATTAAGGATTTTTTATAAATATAGTTTTCCTAGCATTAAAAACTCTACAAATAATCTTGAGACGGACAAGGATCGCCTGCAGTTTTTTTATGCAACGATGATGCTGTTCTTCACTTTAACCGTGCAGTGCAGATTGTACCATAAAATTAGTTCAAAAATTTCGTTTTGATTCTTAATTTTTTTAATTTTTGGATTTTTCAGCAGTGGACAGCCACAGCAGGGAGTTGTGGTCCTCTTGGGACACGAAATAATATAAACCAAGTTCCTCCACTCCTGGTCCTCCAAATTTTAGGGTTTCTTTCATCTTCATCTCTGTCCCCAAATCGATGGATCCGCAGCCGGAACCAGTCAGCTACATCTGCGGCGGTATGCAACCACTTTTTCCTCTTCTTTTTTCTCAATCGGCCGCGGTATTGTCATTGATCGATGAATTTGTTTGTGGTTTGTGGTTTTGCAGATTGCGGACAGGAGAACCCTTTGAAGTCTGGTGATGTGATTCAGTGTCGTGAGTGCGGGTATCGTATCCTCTACAAGAAGCGGACTCGCAGAAGTGAGATCGAAATCCTTTTTTCCTTCTCTTTCTCTCTCTTAGGGTTTGTGTGTGGAAGGAGTTATGTGATTGGTATTGATTAGTTGTTGTGAGGATGGCGTGATTCTGATGAAAGAAAGGGATTGATGGAAAGGCGATTTGTGTTTAGTGTCGTGTAATTGGGATATGGGTGTGGTTGTTTTGGGTTGGGAGCTTAGGGAAGTGGTTTTCGGCCCGTGTTCAAGGGACTGTTGGGGTGTGTTAAGTTAAGATTCTGAAACCAGCGGTGGGTTCTATTTTGATCTGTTCATAGAGGCATGAGTTTTTGTTGTTGATGAGCATATTTGTCGTGAGGACTTGCAGTAAAAAAAAAAAAAAAAAATTCATTAGAACGTGATAGTATGATGTCACTAGAGAAGGGGATGGTAGAGATGAGGCTGATTTTAGGTATTGTTCTTGTATTTTTTGGGAATAGCTTGTATTTTTTGGTTTAGAGAGTTTACAGCAGTGTAGGTTGGTAGTTGTTTATGGGAAGACAGTGTTCTGTTGAGTTGGACTTAGAGTACTAGGGTATTGTGATGCTGGTAAAAAAAAAGAAAGAAAAAAGATTGGTAGACAGAAGATCTATATGGGAGTTCTTCAATGCGGGATCGAGTTTATCTTTTGGGTTGGGGTTTTTAGGGCAGTGGAGTTTTGTTGGTGTTTACAGAGTTGTGGTGACTGGTGAGTTGGATCCAGAGACAATCCGTCAACTCTATTATGATGTGCCAGGAAATGCTCTAATGTTTTGCTTCTTGCAGTTTTGGCTTATGCAAGGCAAAGTAAGTCTGAATTACTAAACTTACATGATGATAGATGGTGTCAAACTCTCCTTTCATCAGTGGTAAGAATTAGTTGGGCGGTATTCATGAGAGGTCGGGAATCAAGGACGTGTATGCATCATAGGTCTCTAGGATGGACACTTGCAATAGCACATAGAGGAAAAAATGTGATAAATGTTGCCAAAGCGCTTAGTGAGACTTTACGTTGTAGATATTGAGGAAGCTATCTAAATGGAGATCAAATTTGGAGCTACGATGTGAAACTTGATGTAATCTGGTATGGCCTGCCTGGTTTCTTTATATCAACTTCATTAAATGTAGTATGTATTAGTAACTATTATAGGATTCTTCCCCATGCCCTTACTTTCCCTGCTTCCTTTTATCTTCATTGTTTTCTTTTTGGAACTTATTACACGCATTTGAGTTACTATAGTGGCCAATACTGAGCAAATACACCAGTGTTTGAGATGTAGTTTTATGGGTATATTCAGTGAGGAGTCAGCTTTTTTGGTCTAGATTATTCTGATAAGTGATGTTGCTGGATCAAGATTTGTGGAAATTAGCTTGTATGTATTGTTTTTCCTTTTCCTACTGAGATGTATGTGGCCTGAAGGACTGGATTATTGTAGTCGGACTCTTTGTTACAGCATCTCTTGTTGTATCTCATGCTTGATTGATTCAGCTTTCTTGAAGGCGATTCAGCTTGATTAGGTGGATTTGTTTTAGAGATAATGACTCTACTTGGTCTTATAGAGAAATATTGGAATATTTATCATTTGAATGCTATTGAGAACACAAAACAACACAAATTTGTCTGAGCATGATTGGAAAATTTACTTGGATTTGAGAGGATATGAAAGGGGACTTTCTGTTAGTTCATAGAAGCCTTTTCAGAAGTGTCGCTTTCTTCTGTTAATTTCTTGGATATCAATTTTTCACACTAATTCTCGTCTTTTGCATCCTGTTTGTATCGCAGTTGTCCAGTATGAGGCCCGTTGAAGATAAGAAGGAGATGACAGACAGACCACCGCAACAGGCTGCAGATCAAAGTTCATCGGGTGTTTCTGTATTAGTTTGGAACCAAGCATATAGCATTTTGTATGACATTTAGTTTGCTAGCTCCTCTCTGAACACCGTGGCTATATTTTGAGAACCCAAATATTATGCTGTCGCATATAGCTTAATTATTGTGTTGCTACGTTACTGATGTTCTCTAGACTCTCTGGTCTTTAAATGATAAGTCATTGGACGCGGTTGGCTTCAATTCAACCGTGTTTGCTGCGCGAAGAAGGTTGTGCCTGTACTTCCATTGCTACAAGGGTTCGTGGGAAAGGCTTGTGAATCACTGGAGATTATTTAACATTGGGGAAAATGGAACCATAGCTGGTATATTCATAGAGATCCAAATAGAATGAATGGAGCACAACAATTAGAGAAACTTCACGTAACATAGCATTTGAAGCTGTGTATATTACGAAGGAAAAATGAATTTAACCTCTTGAACTTTGATCTGTTAACTGTTGTTCTCCTGAAATAGGCACATATTACAAGGGAATAAATTAGTCAAAGTATAAGATAACTGCAAGAATATTGACATAAACCCAAATATGAAATTATCAAAAGGCTCTAGTGTTTGTCGGGATCCATATACTGATCGTAGCTTTATAACAATATCCAATGGTTAATCCATGTATTGATAGCCTCAAAAGCTTCACCTTACCATTACAACTACTTCTCCCGTCTATTGATTTGGAGCAGCTCGTGCCAAAAGAAAAAGACAGTGAGAGTCATGATGATAGAGTTAAATTGGTCTATTCATTCCAAGATGTTGTGCAAATGCTCCTACTGTCATCTGCTCCGAGGCTACAAGAGTCTTCCGATTTCCATCATAGTAAGTCGGTCACTTCCAGCATCGTAGGAACTCATCTCCATTCGCAATGATAAATGAATGATAACCTGCAAGTCTTACCATAACATGTCATCAACCAACCTAGGAAAGGAAACATAAGCTATGTGCTAAGGTACCACTTACCTGTTAGAAGGTAAGCAAGAAACAATAGCTGGATTGTTGCAATCTTGACAGAATCCAACATGTTGGATGTACACCATGAAAACAGTAACATCAGTCTTCAACCCCTAGAATCTAAAATCCTTTTCGTAAAGACATTGGCTTTTACGTCATGCAAGATGAAGCCAACTGGAGCGACGTAAATCTGCAAACAGTTTCGACATGTTCCATTCATTCATTGTAGACACTTGGGTCCAAAGATATTGATTAATGTTCACAGGTGCTAAATGATGTGGTTCTGTGAGAAATCGACTTAAGTTCGAGGACATTGGCCGGACAACCAGAGATGAAAGCAGCAATTTCAAGAAAGGCATGTTCATGATCTGAGAATCAAAAGTATGTACAAGACCATTCTCAAACCATTATCGAAAAGCTAGAAGTATAATCACTCCCATGTTTCTCGACTCAGTACTTCAGTAGTCTCGATCAAAAACATTCATTAGCTTAACCATGGAGACATTGTTTCTTGACCATGTGAAGTGCCAATCAGCAATAAGGAAGCAGTTTAGCAAGACCAAGTGCACAGCATCGAAGACAACAGAACTTTAAACCTTGCTCTAATCTTCAACAATGAAGACCATATCCCACCACAGTAACCCTAAACATGAGAAACAACAACAGCAACAGCAACAGCAACAGAAACAAATCCAGCCTTTGTCTCGTTTATGCGGTTAGCGACATGATACGACGTCGCATGTGTTAGCAACCATGAAAATGAGCAGAACCCAGAAACTATCTTTCATTTCTTCCATTCTCAAGAACACAAAGAAGCAACTAGATAAGGAAAATAACAAGTTTCAACAGAGACCCATAGATCCAAAATTGAGATTAATCACAAAGAACAACTAAACATAGACAAAGCACTAAACAACAAAAGTGCAAAATCATGGTGCAAGCTGAGCTGAATCTATGAGTTGCAACAAGAATTCATCCTCAGCATATTCAATTTACACAAAACTAGTAAAAATCAGGAGAAAATGGGAAAGGAATTTTTTTTAGGGTTCTTGGTATCACAAGAACATCGCAGATAGTTGAGATTGATTTGGCAAAGACCTGTGCCTCAAAGAGACACATGAGAACCCTTTGATCAGCTCTTGTGACATTCACATCATCGGAGGAGAATCACAACCCTGACAAACTAAATTCAGCAATCCACAGCTTTTGTTTTCCTCCCATCTCATGTTCTCCTCAGAGAGACAAGGCCTCTCATATACTCATTCATATGGGAGCAAAAGAGGAGGGATGGAAGCATTCGCCATGGATGATCGGTTTGTCAGAGATGTGATTCTCCCTCGATAAATTACGAAAGCGATAATAATGCATCAAGATGACCTCTCATCTATATTTATCGATCTTGGAGCTGTTAGTCAACATCATTTCGTTTAAAGATTGATTTAAAATTAATCGTTGATTTTATATTATAAAATTTTTTTGAAAAAATTCTATAATAATGATTTTATAAAATAAAATTATAAGATGATTTTCACTGGTTTCTAATGAAAAATCTCAATGAAAAGATCCTATTTAATGAAACATAATAAAAAAGAAGACGGTTATGGAAAGAGAAGGGTTTGTTTTGAGAAAATTCAAATTGTATCAAAAAGAAATTATTTAACGAGTTATATATTTTAAATAATATTTTGAAAAAAATATATCCTAGGATAATTCTCTGTAATAATAATGAAATTTTTTAATAATGAATATTAATTCATTATGAAACGAACTACTAGAAGCATGATATATATGAACCAATAGAAAATTAACACATATAAATCAACAGAAAGTAGACACATGAAGTACTAAAAAAAAACTAAAAACTACTACATTTTTACTTTATATTTATTATTAAGTTTAAATATTGAACCATAGCTGAAATTGTCATAGATATCAAAATATGCAGAATGAAAGCATGAGATGATAACTTCAATGAGATCATACATTTGAGAATCTATTCATTTCGTCCAGCAGAAAGGGAGGAATTTCGCCAAGTCGGGTATGTTTCAGTTTTTCCAACTTGAACGAGCCTACCATTATTCATCGGAAGTTCGGAACAATTGACGGTAACAGTCTCTCCCTTATTCTGTTATGGGAATCGATTACTTGAAGTATGATTAATGCGATAATAACAACATAAGCACAACGTTGGAATTATTACTTAAGCACTAGCTGTGGTGTTACAGCAACCTGCAATATCACCTCGTCCATGTACTAAGAGTAGCTTTATATCAGTATTATCCTGTGGATGATCCATGTACTGATAGCCTCAAAAAGCTTCTCCTTACCATTAAGACAACTTCTCCCCGTCCATTGATTTCGTGCCAAAAAAATTAGAAAAAGGGAGCCTTGATGATGGAGTTAAATTCTTCCTTTTCATTCCAAGATGATGGCGTCAAATGCTGCTACTGTCATCTGCTCTGATCGTACCAGAGTCTCCTGATTTTCAGCACGGCAGGAAAACTTAACTCCATTCGCAATGGTGAATGAATGATAACCTGCAACTTCGGCTATAATATGACATCAACCCAGAAAAAGAGCCATAACAGTATGCAGCTATGTGCTGAAGATTTACCTGGTACAATCATAAAACCCCTTTCAGAAAAGACATTGACTTCCGCATGAATCTGCAAAATCAAAGCTTCAAGATGTTGCATTCATCCAGTGTCTACTACACATCAGGCGTGAAATGATATGGTTCATTGATAAATCGACTGAAGTTCGAGGACTTTAGCAGGACAACCAACGATGAAAAGCAGCAATGTAAAGAAACACACATGAGCTGAGAATCAAGAGTCATACAAGCCGATCCTCAAACCATAACAAGATAGCAAGAATAATCATCACTTCCAAGTTACTTGACCAAACATTCTTGAGCTTAACCATTGAGACTGTTTTCAGGAATCAAAATAGCAAGTCAAAGTGCACAGCGTCGAAAACAACAGAACTCATTACTCTCATCTTCAACAATCAAGTACAAATCCCACCATATTAAACCTAAATATGAGAAAAAACAACATATCAAGTCTGATGCGATTTAACTCTCGAGACAATTCCAAAATTATAATCCAACAGACAATCGATCAATTCACAAGCACAATTGATAATAAACAAGAACGAAAAAAAGGCACCAAATTTACGTGGGAAAAATCTTACGAGGAAAGAAAA
This sequence comes from Drosera capensis, assembly GCA_001925005.1. Lineage (NCBI taxonomy): Eukaryota > Viridiplantae > Streptophyta > Magnoliopsida > Caryophyllales > Droseraceae > Drosera > Drosera capensis. The sequence continues at coordinate 79,377 of LIEC01010637.1, forward strand.
AACTCACAAGAAGAGAAAACTCACTAATCAAAGAGTCAAATTATAATGATTTCTCTATGAAATCATTCTCTTTGTTGTGTATCGCTCTTCAAAACCCTAATTTCTCTTTCCTTATTTTTCTACCCAATAAGGATATATTTATAGGAGACAAAAGTCAAAAAATCAATGCCAAAAAAATATCAAAGTCTGATTCCTTCATTTTTGCGAAACTGCATAACATCCTTGTATTATGTCCCATTGTTTGATCCGAAGTACTTCAACTGCTTCCTGAGTCTCAACCCGAGATTTCCACTATTTGAAGATGTCAAATACCTCTGATTTATACTTCATGAAAAAATCCAAACCTTCCTTGAGTAGTCATCAATAAAGGCGATAAAATACTAAACTCCACCGTTCGAGATATCTCTTATAGGCCCCCAGACATCAGAATATATATAAAGTACACCTTTGTTAGTATGAGATCCAACCTTGAAGCTCACTCGCTTCTACTTCTCATAAACACAAAACTTGTAAAAATCCAATTCGCAAAACTTGACACCTTTGAACAACATTCTCTTGTGAAGATGTGGCATACCTTCTTCACTCAAATCCCAAGACGAAGATGACAAAATTTTGTGTCATCTCCATTGGACTCTCAACTAGATGAAACCGCAACTCCACCTATCATCGTGCTCCCAATCAGTTTGTACAAATTCCTTGTCCATTCAACCTTCATAATTACCAACAATCCTTTCAGCACTCTCATCTTATTATCTTTGATTGACACAACACAACCTGCAATATCCAAGATTCCAACTGAGATCAGGTTCTTCCTAAGGTCAGGGATATACCTCATATCCCCACGTGTTTTGACAATGCCATCAAACATCTTCACCTTCACTATATCTAACCCAACCACCTTACAAATCATGTCATTTCCTATAACTACGGATCCTCCACTATACGGAGTCAGAGTATCAAATCAATCTCTAAACTGGCGCATATGGAACGAGCACCCAGAATCCATGATCAACTCGTTCCTCAAATCATCACCTCGAGCTGCTAGTATATTTCATGGGATTCAGTAACTTTAGAAGCCACGTAAAGATCACAGTCACAGTCATCTACACCCCTAGCTATACTTACAGTGTCTAAAAACTTTCCTTGCTTGTTCTTGTTCTGAGGACATTAAGCTCTCATATGCCCCTTCTCATGGCATTTGTAGCACTCAACTTGAGAGAGACCTCGTTTTTCTGATCGAGACTTGGATCTCGATTTTCTTCTACCATTTCTATGTTGACCTCTATATCTGTTTGATTTCATCATGTACCCTTTCCCTTGACTATATTCAAAAGGGCTCAGTTTGTTGACATCAAGAACGGAAGAAGTCACCTCCTCATCACTTAACTTGTCCTTACCAATAAGTAGTGGTGTCTTCAAGGTAGCATACGAACTCGTAAGAGACTTTAACAGGATCAACGCTTGATCCTCCTCATCCATCTTAACATCCAAACTAGCCATTTGTGTCACAAGTCGATTAAACTCGATGATATGATCGTTCAAATCTTCCCCCTCCTTCATCTTGAGGTCAAACAGATCTTCCTTCAAATACAACTTATTTGACAACGATCTAAACATGTACACAGATTCTAATTTCTTCCACATCTTCGCCGGTGAGACCTCAGTCAAAACCTGATACTTAACCAGCGACGCAAGCCTCAATCTAATTGTGGATACAGCCTTAACTTTCGATTCCTCCCAGTCCTCCTCTTTCATATCAGTCGATTTCTGTTCTTTCATTGCCTTGAACAGTCCTTGTTGCACAAAAACATCCTTGATCATACTTTGCCAAATGCTTAAATTGTTCTTCCCATCAAACGGCTCAATCTTAAACTTAGTCATGTTCATCATTGTCTCAACTCCAGACAACCAATAAAAATTCTAGCTTTCAAACTATTCTCTTCGAATCAATTGGAAAACCCCGATCGAAACAAGAATCGTTGAAAAACTAAATCCAATTTTTTTAAACAACAAACCACCAATTCTCCTCCAAAAATCACCAATTTTATCCCAAAATCACCAATTTTATCCCAAAATCACCCAATCACAACACTGCCCTAAAAAATTCCATTGTTTTGGAAGTGGCGGCGGCGGACTCCGGCTGCTCTACGAACAAGGCAGCTGGCGGCTGATTTGTCCGGCTGTGTATGGGTCATTGGCGGCGTGGATGTCATCGGGCAGCGTTCGGGGGCTTCGGCGATGGCTCGAGACGGCATCCAACGACGACTACGAGCGGGGAAGAGGGCGACGGGGTCGGAGGCTTCGATGAGACTAGACAACAGTTGGACGACGACGGATGCGGCTGACCTATCTGGCGGCTAGGATCTCAATCAAAAAATTAACATTACTCTGATACCACTTGTTGAGATTTAACCCTCGAGACAATTCTAAAATTATAATCCAACAGACAATCGATCAATTTACAAACATAATTGATAATAAACAAGAACGAAAAACGACATCAAATTTACATGGGAAAAACGCTCAAGGGAAGAAAAAATCCACGGAAAAAGAAAACTGACTAATTAAAGAGACATATTATAATGATTTCTCTTTGAGATCGCTCTTTCTCGCTCTTGAAAACCCTAATTTTTCTCTTTTTATTTTTCTATACAATACGAATATATTTATAAGAAACAAAAGTAAAAAAATCAATGCCAAAAAATAACAAAGTCTTTATCTCATTTTAGGCACCAAGCACATAGTACGGCGTCGCATGTGTTAGCAACAATAAAATATATATTAATAAGTCTTCTATCATCCGTTCAAACTGTTAATAGAGTTCATTTATTGGTGGGTTTTCTACCAATAGTTATGACTTTTATAGAATTAGTTACTCAACCGCAACCATGAAAATGAGCAAACCAGAAACTATCTTTCTCTTTTTTCGTTCACAAGAACACAAAAAGCTACTAGATGAGCAAAATCATAAGTTTCAACAGAAACCATGCCAAATCTGAGAATAATAAAAAAGAACAACAAAACCTAGACAAAGCACAAAACAATCAAAGTGCAAAATCAGAGAGGAAGATGAGCTGAATCCATGAGTTTCAACAGGAATTCATCCTCAACATATTCAACTTACACGGAACTAGAAATAAAAAAAAAAAGCATGAGCATAATGGAAAGGAAAATTCTAGGGTTCTTGGTATCATTAGAATATTGCACATATATGAGATTGATTTGGCAATACCAATGCCAAGAGACACATGAGAACACTTTGGTCGGCTGTTTTGATTTTGACATCATCCGAGGAGAATCACAACCCTGACAAACTAAACTGAGGAATCCATGGTTTTCGTTCTCCTCTATCTTTCCTCCAAATAGACAAGACCTCAAATACTCGCTGATATGGAGCAAAAGCGACAAGTTTACCCAATTGTAGGCATGGAAGAGGGGTGGAAGCTTTCGCGATGGCTGGTGGGTTTGTGTGATTCTCCTTCCATAAACTTCGAAATTGATGACAATGGACTAAGACCCGACCTCTTTTTTATTTCTTTGATGTTGGAGTTGGTTCTTTCACATTATTCATTCTTTCTGTACGAATATATAAAAAAGGAATTTTAATTATAATTATTTTTCTCATGAATGCTATAAATACAAATTTCATTCCAATGTAAAGATAACAAATTAGAATATTCATGTATGATTGAATATGAGAAAAACGAGATTTACATGAAGAATTAACAAAATGAAAAAAATATGTATTTTTTGATACATCGTTATTTTGACACATTGTGTGTTGATACACAACTTTAAACCCTAACAAAATTACAATATTTGATCATTATGCAAGTTTTTTTTTAAAGTTGCGTGGAAAACAAGCAAAAGTCTTCCATGTTCTTCCGAACGTGAATTTGAAATAATATCTTTAATCTTATAATTTCACCCTTAACTTAATGGTTGATAAATCAAATCAACTTAAGATGAGCTAATTTTATATATCACCTGTTGGTACCTTTTTCTTAGAACTTAAAGCTTGCATAACAACCTAAGACTTGCATAACAAATGGTACATACTTATTAAATTATCATTACACATTTTATTTAATCACTATTGGCATATAACACATAAACTATATATTAAACGAAAGTGATTAAGGTTATGTTTTGATCGAATATTTATAGAATTAATTTTTTTAACCAAGTGAATAAGTTATCTAAATAATTTTTTAAGGTCGCATATTTTCATATTTAGTTAGTTTTTTTTACCAGTGAAACTATACTTCTCCTATGTACTAAGCGAAAGTGATTAAGATTGTAGTATTTATGGATTTAGTTTTTTTCTTAAGATTTAGTCTTTTTTTTTATCAAGTGCATAAGTTATCCAAATAGTTTTACAAGATGAGATATTTTTAGATTTAATCATTTTTTTTTATCAAGTATACTTATCTATATAATTTTTTAAGATCGGATATTTTTAGATTTAATTATTTTTATCTAAGATAAAATGAATCATGATAATTCATACTAAAATCGGATTAAACAATATCTATCATATTCTTGATTCCACAAAAGAATATAATCAAATGATAATATTTTTTGGAGTAAAATAAATATCGTACAAAGTTGAAATTAATCTTAATATATCTTATAAAATATATATGTTACAACAAAATAATTTAAATCATATTAAATTATAGGTTTACTCTGAGTGTCAATCATCTCCACAAACTCATGGTAGTCGAATTTATTTTTAATATTTGTCCCGTGCATAACTGCACGGGTGCACATACTAATATATAATAAGTGAAGTGTTTGAGATTGTACCTTTGTTTGATACTTTTAAGGAGTTGTAACTTTATCGAATATTTTGGATTTAATATATATTTTAATATAGTAGATCAACTGTGAGATTTATTATTAATTGAATCAAATAGTAATATTTTTTTCGGAATAAAATAAATATCATATAAAATTGAAAGATATTAACATCTTATTAATTTCATTAAAATCTAAGTTGCCTCTCGATTTTTGAATAGTAACCGAATCCATTGACAAACTAGTTTTATCTTGGTTAATCAACAACAAATGAATGTTTTATATTTAGACACTTGATGTACACTTCATCCGTCCCAAAATAATTATAATATTTTCATTTTTTAAACTATTCAATATGTATTTTGAGAAGTTTATTTTTACGTCTTGACAATGTTAGAAAATTATGTCATCGACGTCAGATTGTAATACATAACTTAAATTATCATTAATATTTCATTTTATTTTTTTAAAAAAACGATGTTTGATCATCTCACGACACACGTTAAACTTCTTCTCGACAAATATGCACAGTCAATCTATTATAATTATTTTGGGTAGGAAGAAATAGTTAATAATATTAAGCAACAAAATGAATATCGATAATAAAAAAAAGGATAATTCAACATTAACCAATTAACAACTGCGAGAGTGTTTTCAATTGTTTGATCAAATAATAAAAAGGGAAAAAAATCTTTTCAATTTCAAATATAGTAAATCTAACGGCTAAAAACACTATCACATTTACTAATTGGCTAATGCTACATTAACATTTTTTATTTGAGTGAATATTATAAATAGATGCACATTTTTCTTTAGATTCTTGATTAGCATTTGATCCATGGACTCATGAATTTACGTTACACATTAACCGTGATTCTGTCACTTGACATTCTATCCTGACATCTAAGCAATATTCTAAATAAATAAATGACACAAGATCAATCAGATAGATGTCTCTTCGTGGCTGATGTTTTCTTTCCCTTGAGACTATTCATTCGACTTCTTCAGATTCTTCATAACATTGTCGAGGGGCATCTCCCTTGTAGTTTTTTTTATTATAAACACGACAACAAAACACGTTATGATGAAACTTCCAAAGCGAAACTTTTGTGCGCAGTGTATGAACTTTACGCACCCAGAAGATTCAACACAGAATCAAATCATTCGACAACGCCGTCAATTCTGAACACAGGTTGTCCAAAAGATTTGACTCTCAACTTCAACTCCAATACCATTCTGGTCATTGGAGCAAAAGACCTTTGCATATTTTGTACGAGTCAATCATGGATCCAAAGGTTAGGTTACATTCTGGAAGAAACCTCGATTATAACATTTCCAAGTAAAAAGAAAGAAATGCCACTGAAAATTCTTCTAAATGAATCACATTATATAGGATATGGACTAAGATGTGCTTGTTTGGACTTAAAATTGATCAAAATCAGCTTCAACTCATTTTATAATGTTGGGAAGTATGTTTCTCTATTTAAAATTATAAATATTTAAAATTGTTTTTTTCTTATCGGAGAAATCAGAACTACCTTGAACAAAGAAAGAAAGAAAGATCACAGCTCCTAAACGTATTATCGAAATGTATAGAAAAGAAAATGAAAGTCTAATAATCAATAATGGCTGAGGTTCGAAATCTAGCTAAACGAATTGCAGTAACGTTACCTGACCACGAAATGTGAGAATATCAACAAAATACATAGTATCGAATTGAATGGGGGAAAAAATCTTCGAGCAGGCTAGTTTGTCTTCTTATTTGGCTCGAAAACGTACTTGATGAGTGATTCCTTGATTGGAAGTAGCTCGGGGAATTCTTTCTTCAACTTGGATGCATCCATCTCGTTGTTACTTCTCGGTGCCACGATGACCTTGGCTTGCTCCTCGAGTGTGAAGTTGACCCACATGAAGCTAGGATCAATGTAAGTCTTGTACATCTCGAGAATCTCGTTGTGGCTCACAACTCCAGGGTTTGTGAAGTTCCATATACCCTTAAGGTTCCTCTTTGCCATCTCGATGGAAATGGGCAGGAGCTCGTCTAGGATGGTCATGCTGTTGGGGATGTTAACCACCTTGTTATAGCGAGATATCTTGGTGATGAAGTTCCTAGGGTTGCTGAGATCGGATGATATCGGCATCCTGACCCTCAAGGTGCAAACATTGTCATATTCTTTCAGTAGCTCTTCAACCTAGTAAAGAGAAAGCCAAAGAAAATGTAAGCTGAAGACATCTTCACCATAGTTAAAAGAAAATACAGTACTATTAGTAGAGCCAGATGCAAGAAAAGTTCTTGTGCACTTTCCTTGAGAAGCATGATCAATGTGATATTTTCAATATGCGATATGCTCAGGAGTCAGGACACATGAGAACTATAATATGGATAAAATGCAAAATCTTGAACCAGAAAGCGAGGAACATTACCATAGCTTTGGTTTTTGAATAGAAAGAGCCAATGAAATTTGGTTTGTCTTCCTCCTTGTAGCCAATACCAGAACCCTCAGGATGCTGAGCATCATACTCGAATATGCACCCAGTAGCATAGTTAATCATCAGCAGACCGTGTTCCTTGCAAACATCAGCTAGGGTCAATGTACCGGCCACATTGGTGCGTATTGTTTCTGTCTTGTGAGATTCACACCAATCGACATTCGGCCTGCCAGTAACACCAGCTGCGTTGAAGACATGGGTAGGCCTGATATTCTGGATATCAGCCAAAAGAGAGGCCCTATCCTCCAAACGGCCCCTTCCATACTCATACGAGATACCTTGCTTCTCACATAGTTTCCCGAGTAGACCACCAATCCAACCAGTCCTGCCATAGATTAAGAACTTCAAGGGCTTGCGTGGGGAAGTACCACTTTTGAGAGGTACCACCATCCCGGTATGACTAGGGGACTGAGGCGTTGATGTAGAACCATTACTCTCGCCCCCATCATAATGTCTTTCAATACCAGGCACCATGAGCATTCTAGGGTGAGGAATCAGGGCTCCGGCAACATCGCCCCACCAATCAGGATTCTTTGTGTACCATTCCATGGTCTTCTTGAGCCCCTCTTCCCAGGTAGTCCGCTCAGCCCACCCCAGCTTCTTCAGCTTCTGATCATCAAGGAAGTACCTCTGATCATTGAATGGCCTGTTCTCAACAAACTTGATGCTAGAGTCTGGATCCATTGAGAACAGTTTACAGATATCTCTGGCAACATCAATCACTCTCCTTTCTTTCGTTGTTCCAATGTTGTAAACATGACCAACTTCTCCCTTGTGAAGAACAACCTCAAAAGCCTCAGCAACATCCTCGCAGTACAGATAACTTCTCACATTGGATCCATCTCCATGAATGGGAAGAGTCTTACCCATCATGGCTAAGAGAATAAATTTTGGAATCAGCTTCTCAGGGTACTGGTTAGGGCCATAAACGTTATTTCCACGGGTAGTAATAACAGGCAAGCCGTACGAACGACCATAAGCCATAACAAGCATCTCCGCCCCAGCTTTGGTTGCAGAGTATGGGTTAGTAGGGAGGAGTTGAGAAGCTTCGTGGTTACCCACAATCGCATCCTCCTCAGTCTCCCCATAAACCTCATCTGTGCTGACATGGATGAACCTCCTGATCTGACCAGTGACCTTGCAGGCTTCTAGCAGAACATGAGTCCCATAAATGTTGTTCTTGGTGAACTCAAAACTGTTACCAAAGGAATTGTCCACATGGGTTTGAGCCGCAAAGTGCATTATGGTATCGATCGACTCAGTGATGAGCACATAGTTGACAAGGTCAGCACTGGCTATGTCTCCCTTGACGAACTTGAAGTTAGGAGAAGATTGAGAAGTACGAAGGTTTTTAAGGTTTGAGCAGTAATCGAGCTTATCAAGCACGACAATCTTGTACTCTGGGTAGCTGCGAATAAGCCGGTTCGCAACATGGGACGCAATAAATCCTGCTGCCCCAGTTATGAGGATATTTTTAGGGGTATATGAAGACATCTGGAACCAATTCTGCAAGATCAAAGATGCGGCTAATAAATCAGACTCAGCAGTGAATAATTGTATAGAAGCTGACCCCAATTTTATGATGCCAACTATGCATATCTAATTCATGAATTCAAAGAGAAACATGAGAAGCTGAATCGTGTGAAAAAAGCAGGGCACGCAAGACCAAAGAAGGATAGCCCCCATTGAATGTACAAGAAGTGTTTTACGAAAACTCAGCAGATCATCACAAGCAAGTATCTTAATCCAAAATACGAAGCCACAATAATGCATAATGATACTAGTCTTCGAACACAATGAAATGAGAAATTTCATCAAAAATATACTTGAAGACATCATGTGAGTTCCGACCCTAAAACCAAACAAGCCAAGATGTCAAGCATCCAATGTTTTTTTCCTTTCATAAACAATCAACACACGTCTAGATTAAATGTACGGACCAGATAATCCTACAAACAAAAATCCACATCATCCTGGATTCATCGATCCCTAATCAATCATCAAAACAGAAGATCACCATCGTCGACTATCCCGATCACAGAATCATCCCCCAAAACCCGAACCTTTCATTGGATCTCAGATCAAATTACAGTACACACACATCACACACAATCAATCCATCTGATCGTGGCACCCTAACATGGAATCGCAAGTCCACAATGTCCCAAGTCATTTCATTGGAAAAAAAATCTAGTCCAACAATAATTGGATCAATCAATCACCAGATCTAATCCACCAAAAAACCATCTAACACATCACACAAATCCCTCGACCTAGAAATGAAACCACCAGATCCACAACCAAAACCACAAATCAAACGAGTTTCCACCAATACCACGCATAATCTCCCCCAAAATGTATATCCAAATACAAAATCCGAACAAGCAAATCCGAACACTGATCTAGAAAAATGTAAATTGGAGAGGAAACAGAGAATCGACGACTCACATGGCGAGATCAGATCTCGGCGACCAAGTGGTTAGAGAGAGAAAGTGATCGTTTTTTCAAGAGAGAGAAAGTGAGAGACGGCGAACGATGGAGGAGGGAAGCCAGCAAGGGTGTCGAATTTATAGATACTTCAGAGACACTCGTGGAATGCCATTGGATGTGGACATTGACGAAAATGCCCTTCCCGGTTCGGGGGAAATGGACGGATGCCGGTTCGCGTGGGTGAAATACTGAAATGTTTGGGGCTCAAATGCCCGTATGCCAGTACGTGCGCTAGAAGGCAATATAGATGATAAAATTTTATTAAATAAATATTAATTGACAATATAGATTATAAATTTTTCCGTATATCATAATATGGATGGTTTGTAACAAAGTTTGTCGGACCAAATAATTGAAAATTTGGTTGCCTTTAAGTCTCTTATGTTCTGTATATGAAGAAATATATCTTGAGAGATCTTTACCCTCTTTGTGCTTGTGGGTTATTCTCGACTCGATCGGCAAAAAAAAAAATTGTCAAAGAAAATAAAGGCGATTTATTTGTGGATTTCTTAAGATATATGTAGGTGTTGAATAGTATTCATTACCTAAAAAAAAGTGTTTTTCTGTGTTTACTTATATTTTCTTCCGGTAGTGTGTTTATGTGTAGGTTATAGTTTGTAACTGGACTGGATAGTGTGTTTTTTTTTTTTTTGCTTTCTTTTAACAATAATGCCAAACTGCCTCTAAATTAACGAGGGGCTGTAAAGTCCGCATCTTTTCCAGTCAATGTAAACAGCCACACAAATCTCCCAACTGTATCACATTGATTAAATCGGAACATTGAGTCATTGACCTTTCTTTTTCCACAACATCATCATTCCCCATTGGAGGCTTTGAATATTGGAGAAATATTTGTTTTTCATATTGATTCGTTAATTAGTTGTTTATGCGAGTGCGAATGTCTACTTCTAGAAACTCCAATGTCGCACCATTCGAGTTTGCTATGATTCGTTCCGTTTTATATCATAAACATATTGAAATCTGATATACGATTTTAGGTGTATTAAATTTATATGAAATTTGATAAAAAAAATATTTTTAGTGTTAGTGGGATTTACTGTAATATAAAAGAAGATAATGAAAATATTTTAATAAATAATGATTATTTTTATTTTTTTTATGTTAAAAAATTGCTAAAATTTTTTATATTTCGGGACGATCTAAATAGATAAATATTATATATGATATGAAATATAACGTATACTACTCCAGTAGTATCCTTGGATAGAATCTTCATTAATGGATGAAAAAAAAAAACAAGAAAAACTATGTGACAGAAATGGAGTTGGCAAGTTTCTAGGGCTGTAAATAAGTCGAGCCAGATTCGAGTCGGATATAGTTTGGCCTCGACCCAATTAAGATTTGATTAGGTTTTGATTTGAATTCAAGTTTGATTCGAGTTTAATCGAGTCGAGTCTGTCAATCTTATTTGATAAATAGTTAATTCAAGTTTGATTCGAGTCTAATCGAATCGAGTCTGTCAATCTTACTTCATAAATAGTTAGAAACGGGTTCCGCTTGCCTTGACTCATATACTCATTCGAGCCTAGTTGAGCTCAAATCGAGTCATTGGTTGTTTTTAGTTTAGGGTTTGTTGAATTGGTTGTGATTTTTGTTAAATTATTTTGGTGATTATTCGATGATGGTGATCAAACAGAAGAGAGATATGAACCAAATACTTGCAAGGTTCATAATCTGCATCGAGAAGCAACGAAGCTTTAAATTAAAAAATTAATATTAATATCACAACTTATAAATTTAAATTGATTAACTTGATATTGAAAATAAAAGTTAATATGTCAATCTATTATATATATAAATACACAAAATCATTTTGTGACACGTAAAAAATATGGGACGTCAACATATGAAACGTCAAGATATGAGACACCATCAATCTTTTTACATGATCCTGAATCTTTTCAAAGATTAAATTTTAAAAAAATTTCACAAAAAATATAAAAAAAATTAAATTAAAATAAAATAGGTGGAATCCGAACAAATAATTCTCATTGAGTATAATTTTCTATTACAACAAATCAAAACTCATGACAAACCATCAACATGCACTAGTGAACCCCATTTGGATTTCAAATTGAAAATCAAAACCAACTCAAATCCATTATTGAATCCAAATCTAAGCTCAACTTCGATTCACCTCAACAAATTCAAGAGGCCCATTGATTTGAACAACAAAATCGAAATAATTTTTAATCCTACACTTTTTTCCTTAAAAGAACAAAATCAGGGACAAAGAGATAAATGTAATCGGAGTATGATGCTATAATATAAAACAATATGGAACAACATGCTACAATATGAAAATAGGACCTTAGATCATGGAATAACATGACAGAAGTCGAGGATAGTCGAGGATAACGAAAAAAAACATGCTTCGATTTGTTTACTCAGTATTAACAAAAAAAACTCACACACTGTTTACAATATTAACAAACAATGCGTCTATTGTTTCTTTTAAAAAAAACATTATACAAATGTATAAAACAAAAATTTATAACATCATATCCATAAACTTGAAAAAAATGAATTTTTATTTAGAAAGAAAATTGAACTAACGCACTATTTCATTGTATTAACGCACTGTTTGAGACTACATTGTTTGAAACTATACGTTTCAAACAGTGCGCCAGAACAAAGTAAAGCAGTACATCAATTTAAATCTAACAAATCCAAAAACCCAAAAAAATTGAAAAAAATTTAAGATGATATCCATAAAATTGAAAACATTATTACATAATACCCAACATAATTTTTCGCACTGTTTCATTGAACTGAAGCATTATTTCAAAAAGTACATCAAAACAAAAAAAAAATGTTTCAGTTTAAATACAACAAATCCAAAAACCACAAAAAATTAAAAAAATTTTAACGTGATATCCATAAAATTGAAAACATTGTTACATAATACCCAACATGATTTTTTTAATTACAAAAACCAAAAATTAAACAATACTGTTTTAAAACAAAACAATGCGTCAATTTAAAATGATTCGTCCTCAAAGCAAACCAAATAAAACTCATCGAAAACAAGATATACCGCCAAAACAACATCTTCCTGAGTTGTAATACAGCTCGAGACCCATTTTTCCACCAAACAACATATACCACCTCGATCATCTTCATGGAGAGATTTTGGGATCGAATTGATCGATTAGGGTTTAGCTGATTTGAGGGGTTTTGTGTGGTTGTGATGGAGGCATGCTGACGGTGATGGTAGTGGTGCAATATAAAGATTGAAGAAGTTTGGGGAGAGATGTGCTCATGATGGGGCCATGGTTGCGATGGTGGTAGTGGAGGCATGGTGGCGACAACGGTGATGGTGTGATACGGAGATCAAAGAAATTTGGAGAGAGAGATGAGAGTTATATTAAATGAAAAATATTTTACCTTGTTATATAAATTTAAAATTATTTTATAAAATATGTATCCTAAGAAAATTTTCTATAAATTTTATTAAAAAAACTTTACAATCTTTATAACAAAAATAATATAAGAAATCTTTGTGACAAAGATTATAAACAATCTATCCATATAAAAAAGGATTATGAAGAATCCAATAACTATTATATATATATATAGAGAGAACAACGTTAATGAAAACACAATATCACAAGATCAAAAAAAAAACACATAAAAACATAAAATCATTTTGTGACACTTAGATATGAGACACCAAGTTATAGGACGCTATCTATCTTTTGAATTGCTCCAAATCTTTTCTAATGTTAAATTATATATATATAAGTAAAACAAAAAAAAAAATTAATTTTACAATCTTTAAACAAAATACAACGAATACTTATTACAAAGATTATAAAAAAAATCCTACAATTATATATATACACACACGTACATTTGCGCACAACGTTAATAAAAAAACATTAAAAAATCAAAATAGAAACATATAATTTACTTAACACATAAACGTAAAAGGATCATAAACAATGTTACTATTTAATATTAAAAAATAAATAAAATGATCATTAAGAAACGCGCGCAGCGAGTAGGGTAGTAATCTAGTTGATCTTGAATTGGAAAAATCATTTTATTTGGACAAATAGCCACCTAATAATAATTTTATTATTATATATAAAAATATGATAGATTTTAGAAAAAATAAAAAATATACTCCATCCATTCCAATTTAAGTGCAATCGTTTGACATGATACGCATGTCGATATAGAGTTTGATACACGCACAACAACGATCAAATGTACTTTTTTGTAAATTTATCGTGAGACATTAAGGATTGTGTAAGCTACGTATTTCAGCCTAATATATTTTACGGGATGATCAGACGTGTTTTGATATGAAAACGAGACTTTTATTTATGTCTATATAATAATTCAAAATACGTATATGCTCTAATTAAATTGGGACAGAGGAGGGAGCATAAGATATGAGAGTTTTACCTAACTCTTGAATATTATATATATAGTACATATGACTTGATGAACTTATAAATTAATCGACTCGTAACCTATCAAGTCAAGTAATTGGTGGCTCAAATTTAATTCATTTAATTCCATAAATCTAAAATTAAATTTAAATTTGATTTACGAATTTCATAAATGATACTCGAATTAAATTTTTATAGAATCAAACCAAATAATTTCGCAAACGAATTAATTTGGCTCATTTACGTCCTGTTAATTTCATTTCATTGGATGGAAACAAGTCACACTGATCATAAATGTCACCGACAAAGAGGACGCGTTTTATGCGCTAAACCAAACATTGCAACCATGTACCTTTTCAAAATGTCGGATATATGAAGAGTTGTTTGGTAACGCGATTAACAACTGTGAAAGTAAAAATACTTAATAAAAATAGAAAAATAATACTGCAACCAAAAACGCTCTACAAAGTAGTAAATGATATTTTGTAAAATGATGTTGAATATTATATCAAGATAAATAAGAAAACTGAAACCGAAAACCTTTTTTTTCCAATTATATGCTTCCAGCTTCATCCTTATAAAAATTAAAAATTAATAACAAATATTTCTGTTTCATCAATTGATAAAACAAAAATTAAAAAAATAAAATAAAATGATAGCAAACAATAATATTATTGCGTTTCTACTAGCTATATAGGCTCAATTTCGGTGAATCATAAGTCTCTAAATAATTTGTATAAAAAGAAAACGACAACTACGAAAACTGTCAGCCATTAGATAGCTAGATTATACAAATTGGACCAAAAATCCAAGGTGCGACCATGTCTATACATCTCCAAGTTGAAGTCGGATAGTGGCCTCATCTAATCCTCATCTAATAACTAGCTTTATATACCTGATGAAAATTACTCTCAAAATTAAGTTAGAGTAGGTCGAAATTCAAATTGACTATGCTACGTTCTTAATTCTAATCTATCATACTTGTGAAATTATTATAGCCTATGTGAGGGATAATTTGCTCATCGAAGTCGGTCCACCCCTCCTTTATTGAAGTTAAATGTTCATCGAACCACCAAAGAGTAAAACTAACATGATATTTTCTCTGGAACTTTAGTCATTGTTATTGATGTAGCTCAAATTTTGTTACTCCATTCAACCTAAACTCTTGTACTATGCATAGATGCTCGACCTCGTTTATTCGGACATGATGATCCCCTCTCGTCGGCAATTTCAATTCAATCTATCTTCTCATCGGTTTTGTGGCTCCCAACTTAATTCTTAATCGAGGATCGAAAGAAATTACTCTTTTTTTTTATTATAATTTTTATAATATTCATTTTATGTATGTAAATTTAATTTTTTTTTCAATTTTAATTCTCAATTATATAATATTTTTGTATCCTTTCATTTTGATTTATAATCATATAATATTTTTTAAATATAAAAATATTATAAATAATTAAAACTGATTAATTAAATAAAAAATTATAAAAATTTTGGGATGCAAGAATACTATGTAATGTAGGGAAGGGATTGATTTGGGGTTTGGTTGGGAAGTTTAGATGGGCTGGAATGGCCAATGGGTTATTGGGTTGGGGTAGAAAGGGCCGAGATGTGATTGAAGTCCTTTGGGCTTTCAGCTTTTGGGTCTGGTTTACGGGTAAGGATAATCATGGATTTAATGCTTGGTTTGACGTTATTATATTCCTAACATCTCGACACATATCCGTTGGGATCGATTCACTCATTGAATAAATCGAATCTAATCAATCTAATATATATCATATTATGTAATCGGTTTAAAATGTGATAAATTATTTCGATGACAAACGATATGACGGAACATTATTGTTATTTTTTTAAAAATTGCACTTAAAAATTAAAACCAATTGATTTTTCTATCTCTATCTTTTAATTCAAGATAATAATCGAGATCGAAAACTAATATAAATAACGCAGACAGATCGTATATAATAATCTATATACCTATATAGGTAAGTTTTTTAATATAAATATTATCTTAATTATATGATGTTTATTCATCCCGTGCAAACGGATCATTATTCTAATATATATCGTATTACCCAGTCGTTTTTAAGGATGAAAAACTATTTCGATGGAAAACGAAATGGCATGACATTATTGTCATTTTAAAAAAATGATACTTAAAAATTAAATCCAATTAAATAAAATCATTATTGTCATTTTAAAAAAACATCAGTTAAAAAAATTAAAACCAATTAAATAAAATCTAATCTAACATATATCTTAATCAATAAAAAATAAAACAACATCCTAATTTCTTCTCCCATCAACCATCTTAACTTGATTTTTATTAATCTAATATATATCAAAATCTAATCATCGTTATTCTACATGGTAAAATTCTGAATTAAAAAATCATATATAAATATAATATGATTGATTTTTTTAATTTTTTTTTATAAATTATTAGGTCTTTAACTTACATAAACTAAATATAAACTTTAATAACTCAAATTTAGCACAACATATTTTGATGAAATAAAAAGTATAAAATAAACATATATACAAAATCTTTCTCAAAAAATAATTATAAAAAAATACTAATAATTTATATATGAAATCCTTATTTATTATAACTAAACAATAATTTTTATCACAATTATTTAACATTATTATTTTTTTATAATTTTTCATCCCACGGGACAGTATTCGATGCTTATCCTAACTCCATTACTTGGGTTGCAAAATCAAATCGGTCTCCATGTAACAGGGAAGTGAAAGATATTTCCATTCTTAGTACTAATTGTTCTAAGCTTCCAGACCGGATTCAAGGATTGTGAGATTAATCAGAACGCATGAGTTCAGAAACCAGTACAAATCAGAACCGTGTGCTGTGCATGAATGAGGTTGACTTGATTGAGAAGAAGAAGGATTTGTTGAAAGTTGCAGAAGAATTTAAAGATTTGAAGTTTGAAAGGATGTTTTTTTTTCCCGCTCAGATCTCTGCTTTATTTATTATTATTATTATTATTCAGTAGTCGATACTTAATTGTTGTTTTTCCAGGGTTTTTATGATCTCAGGGCTCATAAAAAATCAGAGACATGAGTCTTCTTTCCTTCAGTAAATTCACCAAGTACTCCAGGTTCTCGCCCTTGGATCTCAAGAAGTATACTACCAGCTGCTGTTTGGAGAAAATAATCCTGTGTCCGAATTCTGGATCCATACCATAAACAACCGCAAACAATATGGCCGGCTGGACAACCCACCGTTGAAGAAATCAACACAAAATAATAGATCTCAGTTAGGAAACCAATGTGACATCGTAATTGTTGAATCCAGAATTGGTGGGGATTGAACCCATAATTATTTGCTCTGATATCATATTAAATGGTATAGAAACGGAACATGTGTATAAAACATGTCCATAGAATTGTTACATTAGTTTTCTATTCATAGAACGATAATGAAGAATATATATTATAGACGAGTATATTGTATCGCGATTTTATTCTTCACTACAGCTACGATATTAAATATTATATATATTATAATATATATTCCAACGATGATCATGTTCAACCGACGTGAGAGGAGTAGAGAGAGGACCAGTTGTATTCAGAACCGGTTCTTCCTTCAGTGTCAGCCTAACAAGAATCATTCTACAAGGAAACTAACAATTGATTTATTCAAGCATGTCCTATGCAATTTATGTGTATGACAAAATGAACATTGTACGGAGCAAGCGAATTTCGGATATCTTCTACGTTTATCTGGAGAGGAAGATGAACCAATTCTTTTTCAATTCTTTATAAGAAAAATAAAGGTCATTATTTAAGGAGCTCGACGAGTCGCAAAAATCTGAACGGATAAGGCAAGTCAGTTAAAGTTGAAAGCAAGGATATCGTTGCTGTCAAGACTTCTCATGATAATGTAAAATTTATCTATATAACCTTCAAATTTTCCAAAATATATTAATATATATTATATAAATGACGTCATTATTGTTGAATCTCAACACCCTAACTAGACAAAAATTACTTAAGTGATTTTGGTATAGAAATAAATTAAATGAATAAACATAAACCAATAATATTATCAAATACAACGGAAAAAGTTCTCATTTATTACATATTTTACTTAGTTTACAAATCATAATATACTAGATGCATGTTATCATCATAACCTATATCACCTGTCCGTCGTCCCTACCTCTTGAAAACTCATAGAGCCATATGAGCTCAATAATATATCAATTTTCCTAACAGGGATTACACGAGAGAAGAAGATAAGAAAAAAAAAAAAATTATTAAAGTCCTCTGTTCCAACATTATGAAACTTTAACATACCAATCAGGCATTGTAAAGATCCAAAAAATTTGAGATAATTTATTTTCACAAATAATAATAAAAATAGTATATTATTAAATATCGTACTTTATACAATGAGGTTATGAAATTCGTTAATTAAAAATCATGACAAAAATATGATAATGATCTTAAGATGAAAATGACATTCAATAATATACTAAGTTTTATTATTTGATTTTAATATATGTTGAATCCTCACATGTTAGTTTCTAATAAAGTTAATAGATCATGATTTGCAGTCGTGAATCTTAAGATATAGATAAAAATGTACAGATATATTAATTAGTAAAAACTGATTACAGATATCATTTTGTGACTTGATATGGAATTACACAAAAAAGTAAGAAAACGAGCTTTATATCAATGGAAAATCCTTGAAGAAGTGTTTCTAGAACAATTTAAAAATTTAGATTTTGAGTTATATGTAGGGATTTATAAACTGATTAGTGAACTAAGGTCAAATTATCTAATCTAACAAAAAATATAAATTTGAATGAACAAACTGCTATTATTTATAAGGTTTCATGATGAAAACTCCAATTCTGTGAAAAGATTATAGAGTATAGTTTATGTAAAATTTTGCCAAATAATTTTTGGAGGTGTATACTAAAAGTTATAGATTGAAACGTGTCAAAGGATCATGTTGAACAGAATCCAAAAATGAACCATTTTGACCCCGAAATAATTCCAAATATTCACACACTTCTAATGATAATAAATATATAAAATCATCATCATAGACTATCAAAATAAGGATCAAAGACTTTTCTTAAAGCTTGGCACCACCACATAATATTATTATGACGGTTTTTCAAGAAGTACGAACAAATATACTTAACTCTATAACGTGAACAATCATTGATAAGAGTGTTTCTTATGATGTGTATTCTATATTATTATAGGACTTGGAGACGTTTCTCGTTGTCACTTAAGGACGAGGCTGAGCATGTGCATGTGAAGAATTATGATAAAAGATAACGTTTAGATTTATTGTGTGTGACGATGCGTATTATTATATCATGAGTATAACAATATGCAATGGAATCTATTGATGTAGTCACTAAATGTGACTGACATAAAATACCGATTCCAACTACTGTGTGTTGTGATACGATGATGTGTATGTTTGTGTTATGTCTTGATTACTGGTATAAAGAGGATGAGTAAGTGAAAGGAGTGAAAATCCATAATTGATGGGATAACTTCGTGGTATAATACACAAAGAGCGTTGTATCTATACCATATGTTATGCAGTGACTTGGTGGTGATATTCTTTCATCGACCTTGTGAGTTCATTTTGATACGAGGGTACCTCACTGTAGAAAACCCTAGGCTCCAGTTTAGGTGATCCTCTTTCTCGAATATCCCTTTTGCTAAATGTGAATAAAACTTACTTATGAAATTGAATAAGTCTCGACAAAGGCATTGTTATAACATTGAGGCTATCTATTATCTGTTGTTTCTGTGTGATTGATATAATGGTATGTATAATAAAGTTTTCAATGAACTGTTGAGTACAGTAGTGCGTGAGACTTGGATTGGCGACAGTGTCATTGTCTCAGTTTATTTGATATGAAGGTCTTGACTGTCATTGTCATAAAGGGTATGACGGTAATAAATGACGTTGATAATG
Organism: Drosera capensis; assembly: GCA_001925005.1. Classification (NCBI taxonomy): domain Eukaryota; kingdom Viridiplantae; phylum Streptophyta; class Magnoliopsida; order Caryophyllales; family Droseraceae; genus Drosera; species Drosera capensis. The sequence continues at coordinate 99,564 of LIEC01010637.1, forward strand.
TCTGAAATGTCGATAGACGAGTGGTTTCAAGCGTTGTTACGTGGTGTTAAATGTACTTATGTGACTATGATGAATCACTGGTATGCTTGTGATGATAATTGTGAATGTCAGATTGACATGATAATTTCAAAGTATTAGAACAAAGGATCCAAGTGATCATTTTTTTTTCTTATCTTTTTCTCTTGTGTAATCCCTGGTAAGGGGCCGACACGTTATTAAGCTCATATAGCTAACGATTACTATTTTTCTTTGTCTTTCTTCTTCTCTTTGTTACAGGAGTAAGACTTGAAGGAGAAGTTGACCTAAAATTTAATGCTAGATTTAGGTTATGTGTGAATGGTACTCTGATCTTAGAAAGAAATATAAATTCTCCTACAAAATTGATATCCTGAGATATGATTGAGTGCATCAGAAATTTCTAAAATATGATGTATAGATGAATTTAGCTTAATTTTTATGACTAAGACAAGAAATATAGTTTTTACCTAATTGAGACGTTGGATCTAACGATAATGACATCATATGTATCATTCATAAGTAATAAAAAGTCAGGACGTTACAGATTGATATTAGAGCCAAAGGTTTAGGATAGGAATTACGTTGAAACATTTTGAAATAAGTTAAGCACAATAGAAATGCGTGGAATATAAGATGAGTATGATATCATGAGTTGCATTGGATTGAACTCATAATATCATGTTGTAATTTTTAAGGGACGGAGGGAGTAACATAAAACAATTCCAAATGAATATAATCTATTACAGTACAACACTATCTTTTCTCTCAGTTGTCACAATAACCCATTACCACTAAAAAAGTATTACATTTTATTTTTTTTATTATCAAATTTCATAAAAATTCAATACACATATAAAATCTCATGTTGGATCAAATAATTGTATGCAAATTGGGACGAAAGGAGTATAACTCTTCGCTAAAATAAAATCCATACTATATTGAAATTCGTAATAAATAATATTGTTACTTCGTAATGTTACACTTATTATGAAACGAAAGAAATACTATTCATTACTCACTCAATTCCACAAAATTGCTATATATGTTTCGTATAATAACTATGCCTTCCGGCCAACATAAAATAAAATGGTTTGACTTGGAGGTTTGTTGAGACGAATTTTTGATTGCCATGCGAGACTATCAAACACTGAGTTTACTCAAAATTGTCTTTAAACATTAGTTTTAATATAAACTAAATCCTCCGTCCCATAATACATATAATATTTTATTTTATTTTGGTTTTTTTCATTTACTTACAACATTTTCTCTTTTAATAAACTTTTAATCTGAAAAAAATATTAAGTCAATCACGTTTTTTTAGGAATAATGATTCCTATGAAGAGGGAATATGAGAATAGACAAACATCCAGCAATTAATATTAGTAATAACGTGAAGTATATGATTAAACATAAATCAAATAGAACGATGGAATAAGAAAATAGAAATAGAAAAATTAAAGACATGAAGATATTGTATTCAACTTTTTTTTAAAGGATTTATTCGTCTTCTTTTTGATATTACGAAGATCGCTTAGGGATCTCGACGAACAATCCTTCAAAATACAAATAAGTCTTTCTTGGATACTACAGAAAGCGATCCCTAAATATCTCCTTAGAATCTGTTTTGAAATAGTCGAAAGAAATCGATATTGTAACGATGGAGGTATCCTTCACAACATGAAAGAATGATATTTGTGATGATTAATGTCTCCTTCCATCTATTTTAGGATGTTGTATTTATGAAAATACAGTCCTAAACACGAAAGAGTACGTCCATAGATGAAATGTCATGAGTTTTGGAGGGAACATTATTTCTAGGCTCTGTGACGTCCGTGACAAGGCCTATCACAGTCATGACCATGGTTAATCATGATCTAACCATGGTCATGCCATGCTTAGTTACAGGCCACAAAAATTCCTCCGGAGGCCAAGTATTTTAACGTTGACACACATTGCCATTACTCGTCATGGTTGTGACTACATTGGTCACGGTAGTGATAATCTCTCCAAGGCACAAAACATATTTGGTGCTCAACCAAGCCCAAGTCGAAGTCGGGCCTCGGCGTGCGTGCATGTGTGCTTTTTCAAACCCCACTACGTGAAGAGCATCTTATAAATATTCATTTTATTTTTCACATCATCAAAAAGAGTTTTCAAATAAAACCTTTTGTTTTCTTAGTTTCACCTGTTCAAATTTCTATATAAATTTATTTTCATCATGTTTTTTTTTATATTAACGTTTTTATATAATATTTATATTACGTTATAAATCCTTTAACTATATTTAATGGAGCAAATCTCAACAATATAACTATCCACACCAGGCATGAGTCAAGATGACTAATCTAGAATAAATTCCCTATTTAAATTAAATTACTTGTATATATCTCTCTTCCAAGTTACTTGTACTATATACGCCCTACCGTTGAGTTTGATCTGTAGGAGAGTTTGTGAAGCAACTAGTAAGTCATGGATTTCTTTGTCCAAATTTCCACCAACATGCATGGCGAGGTTGTGAATTAGTGATCCAGTCTATTATTCTATTTGAAATAAGTTGACCCGCGCCTAATATAGATGGAATATTAGATTTAATCTTTAAATTTTTATATATGGGTTATATTAATTATTGTTGGGATAATTAATTGGTCTAATAAAATAAGATAATGAGTTTTTATTTTAGTCTAATATGGAGTCGATTGGTGTAGGTCGGATAAATGTTTATTGGCCCGTGATGAATATGTCCAATAATCACTACACTATATATATATAATCAACTACATCTACAGTAGGAATATTAGATGAGTGGAGCATATTAACATCTTTTGTTTGGTGATCCAGTTTTATAAATCTAATCAATTCAATCGCGTATTCGTTATAAGTAATTTTCGTTGCGCATCATAACGATCAAGGTACGTGTATGTTTGTTTTCAATATCTTTTTGGTATTGTAAATCAATTTATGACGATCCTCTAATTGGATTTTCGTACATGTGATATCAGAACGAACATTTTGAGATCTATAATTTTTCATGATATGATCTCACAACCTAATTGTTTTCGGAAATAGAGTTTTGATTTGTAAATCATGAAGTTAATGATTTTTGGGAGTACAAGCATCATTTTGTTTTGTTTTTTTTTTTAAAAAAAAATTGTCTCCGTGACCAAATGGCCATCTCTGTTTGCTTGAGTTCCAGGGTTGTCTTGTTTTCCAAAAGAACATCGAAGTAAACCGTTCTGTCTTGAGCATCACTTTACGAGCATCGAGCATCGAGTGATCTGTCTTGAGTTGTATTTTTCATATGCGGCTATCGTTCCAAAGATCAGATTCAAGATTCAAAAGTTTTGATTTTGGGAATTGTTGGTTTTTAAACCGTTCTGGACATATGCAAAAGCTCTAAATTGCGGGCGCCGGCATGATCTACACCCGCTAAGTGTAAACCGTAATCTCTCTCGAGCTTGATCAGGTTGTTGAATAATTAGACTCGGTAGATACATAGTTACGATTGATGCTCACATACAGGGGGTGAAGATTAGATCATGGGCTCTGTTGCCCTTGCTCCGCATTTAAAAAAAAAAAAAACTTGAAGCAAAGAGTCAGTTTTGGCCACTGTTCGTTTTTGTCCCTGTCGGCCTTTATTTTGGGTCTGTTTGTTTTCTTGGAGGAAGATTCCTTTTAAGTGGGCTTAGTCTTGAATGTTTGGTTGGGCGATATGAGTTGCATCACTATTGGTTTATTGTGGTCCAATTGCTCCTGAAACGTTTGATTAATTGGCTTATGGCACTTCAAAAATGTAAAGACTAAAATTAGGTGTGCATTCTTTCTTTTGTTTTATGGCTTTTGTCAGTTCACAGAATCTACACTTGTCCCAATATTGCTCACATGCTCAGGCCTAAGTTGCATGTTTGTTGTAAGTCATGTAACTTACCTTAATGCTAGATCTGGAAAAGACAATAAATTTGTGCTCGGGCTGTCGACATATTTTAGTGGACGACAAGATATTGTAAGTCGTGCATCCATGTGAACCGGTCTATTAATTCACATATTGCTTATAAATGTAAGTTTAATGATCCATTAAGGTTAATTTATGTTTGGACTTATTTATATGTGAATTAAATATCTAAAGCATCTTATTTTTGTGATTGAGCAACTCGTCCTATATTATTTGGGTCGTATTTGCATTGGACTAACCACATAATTAATAAAATAAATGTATTAAATATATGTTTTAGGTTGAGCTTTTATAATTTCTAATGAGGTATACCAGCAACCCATTTACCATTTATTTTGAACTGTTTCATTTTTATGAACATCTGTAATGGACCCATGATCTTGTGTCGTGAGACAATTATGTCTAGATCCAATTTTGGAAGATACATAAAGTAAAAGGACAATAAAGTTTATAAGATACAATATTTGCATATGTAGGTTAAGACGACAAAATTAACATGTGTGGTTTAATCCGATTATGTGAATAAGTTAAAGTGCTCATCTTGGAGATATTTCAGGTTTGAGTTGTAGTTCCTAAAAGGACTTTCTTATCAGTATTCCTAAAATGTGTCTCATAAGGTTACATATTATATATTGTTTAATGCTTAATCATTCTCCAAAAGGAGATGATTATGTGTTAAAAGTAGGAGGTTAGACATAGTTAACATATGGTTGAGAGATAACCGTCATTGGGATCTATACATCCAAAGGTGGTAAATCATCTATAGTTGGTTTAATTCTCAGATCTGTTACTATGTTGAAGATTTATAACTGGATGTCATGCAATCGACCCAAAGGTGTTTGCATGGTTATGCATATGATCTCTCAGATATATACTAATACAGTTTTAGAATATACATTGACTACTCACATGTTTTATTTGAAATATCATTTTATCGTATCTTTGATCAACAATACTAAAGCTTCTTTGGAAGTTCTGAGACTTCATAAATCGAGGAATAGATAAGAAGGATTTGCTTCACTATTATATATAGTGGGAGTGCCTAATTATTGAGAGATTTTAATTTGTGCATGCATTCAATCAAAAGATGTTTGTGTGAAAAAGTTTTTGAGATGTTCTGTATGTGTAATTATAAGTTTTGAAAATTATATATCATCACTATTTTATTGAGCACTATCAATTTTACATTGCGTATCAATCATACTATCCAAAGGAGTTTGTTTGATTATGCTGATATTATCCCTTTCTATTCATAATAGTGCAAGTGTGTGAAATCAATTTTTACTATCAATTTTTAAAAAGTGTTTTTGTTCATTTATGCTCTCCATGACCAAGCGGGAGCATATGTTCTATGTGATCAATGAGAGCAAATTTAACTATATTTGTTTCCTGTATGAGTTGCATATTGCAACACATGTTTCTATTAGACGAGTTTACGTGTTTAAAGACTTGTAGTTGGTGGATTCTATAGTTACAACTCTTTTACAGTTTTGAAAAATAAGGATGTTCTTTTCACAGACAGGGCAATATCTCATTTTGAGAAATAGAAATAATTATTCTCTCAACTGTTGTTTTTGAGAAATAGAAATAATTGTAGCATGTTATTTTTTATTATATCCTTTTATCAACGAACTTTTTTTACGTTGTTGTTGATGATTTATATGGATTCATGCATGTGCATTGTCATATCAACTTTTATGTTGTTTATTAACAATATAATATTACAAGAGTCTATGTTACAGATAAAATAGTCTCACCATTATTTCAAGGTCTTTATCCATGCATCTTTTATGATGTAAAGTTTTAACATGGATATTAGGTGCTTATCCATTTGTTCAGTGGGAGCATTTGAGGCTCTATCGTGTTATATATATTTGTTCTAATGAAATCAAATAAACTGAACGTAGTTTATCGTTACAAGAGCATGTTGATGTTTTATGTATGGCTTCATGTTTTCAAAATCTCAAAAATAATGTCAATTTTGAATGAAGGCTTGGGATAATAAGTGAGTCTTTATATATGTCTTAGGACACATAAAATATATCACACGTGATACATAAAGTCAAGACGTATGACTTGATTTATCGTAACCAAGTGATTTTCTCATTCATACGTACCAACATAAGGGAGAAAATCCTATGACCGACAAAAGGATAATACATGACGTTTTCGATTAGGTACTATCTATTTGCCACATCACCTATTAAAATTCATGTCAGTAGAGTTTAGAGTTTTGTTACCATGGAAAGTCCTGTATCGCAATAAGAAAGATGCAGTTTCTGTCATGATTCTTGAGGTTCTATGGGATCGAATTGACTTAGAAGAGCGTCTCTAAATCAATGGTTTTATTATTGGCGTCTAACATTTCCAAAATAGTTAATTAGTTGGTTTTTTGTGTTCATTTCAAAAACTGAAAATTGTTTTCAAAATATTTGGTTTTGTTTTGATTTTTACAATTAATAAATCCAAATGAGAGAATGCTAGATTTAATCTTTAAAACTTCATATGCGGGTTGTATTAATTATTATCGGATTAATTTTTTGGTCTAATAAAATGAGACAATGAGCTCTTATTTTTGTCTAATATGAGAGGGGGGGGGGGGGGGGTTAGTATTAGTTGGATAGATGTTTATTGATCTGTGATGAGTATACTCAATAATCGCTACACTGTATATATAATCAACTAGGTCATCTTTTCTAACCCTAATTATGTTATATATGGTGACTCAGCTACACCGGTCGTCAGGGGCATTAGGTAAGTGGAGCCTATTAATATCTTTTGTTTGGTGATCTAGTTTTACAGATCTAATCAATTCAATCGTGTACTCGTCGTAAGTAATTTCTGCTGCGCATCATAAAGATCAAGAAACACGTGTATTTGTTTTCAATATCTTTTTGGTATTTTAGATTTATCTATGATGATTTTCTAATTGGATTTTCATACATGGAAAAGTCTAGGTTTAAATTAAATTTTAATCTAATTTCATTTAGCTTATATGAAAATATAATGATTAATTTCTCTATGATGTATAGTGTTTAAATCCATAATGAAACTTTTATCATAAGTTCGAACTTTTAATAAAATTTATTTAAAAAAATCTAAAGGATTTATTTCACTATGTCAGAAATCATGAATTATGAGACAACCGATAAAATGAAATTATAAATGTTGGAACGAAATGTCGTTCTAAACAGCTTTTCGATGATATTTACAACCAAACATACTTTTCCATATTGAAGAAATAAATCATCTCATTTCGCATCCGTTCCTATGATCCAATAGGGGATAAGTGGTATGTTTTTACTCACCGTTCCACGCTCCCCTCCAACTACGTATCTTTCCAACAATAGAAAGAGGAAAGAAGTCAAAGAACAGGTGATAAGTGAGTAGATATTGTCGTTTAGAACGTGGTAAACTTCTACGCCCCTCTTAGCTTATTCCCTTGGATTTATTCTCGCGGTCTTCGTATACTTTTTGGTCCCATATTAATTATTTTATTATATAAAAAATATATTATTTGTTTTATTTAAATATCCCATAGAAATTATAATATTTTTTAATTTGTTAAGGAATAACATCATATTAATTATAATACACCACTAACTCCTTTCACAATTGTATATTAAATTATATTTTTAATATTATTCATATACATGTGAATTTTTGATTTGATTCAAAGGGTTGTAATTTTCGTGGGACGAAGAGAATATAATATTATACAGTAAATATAATATTCATTATATATTTTAATGCGTTATTTTTCAATACTAAACAATATGTTATAAATTTTATTTTATCCCAAGATTATATTATGTAACTTAAATTATTTTTAATATTTTATGATAATTTTATAACAAAAGATTTTATAAATTATCATACGTAACACGAGCTGCTTTATACCTTAGATGGACAAACGGTACAATTAATATATAACAATGGGAGTATATTTATAAAAGTTTCTAGCGTATTAAAAAAAAAAAAAGTGTTAAGTGTTAGGTAGGTATCATTTTCTTCCAAAACGGATTAACTCACCAGTAAGGAACATTCCTTCCAAACCATGAGGTACATTTTCGATATTCCCACATTGTGTATTTGCAATACAATATATATATATATATATTTTATATTATTATATACGTATAAATATAGATCTTGTTTTCATATCAAATCATGTGTGATCGTTTCGTAATATGTGCTAGGTTGAAATACATAATTTACACCGACATTGATATTTCATAATAAATTTATAAAAAAATTATATTTGATCGTTGTTGTATACGTGTCAAATTTTACATCGACATATATATCATATCAAACAGTTATATTTAAATTGAAACGAAAAAAATATATTTTTATAATATGATAGTTGTGAGGCGATCTCACATAGTTTAACTATTTGACGAAATTCATCCAAACATATGTAAAATACTGATTTTTTTTAAATATTACCACGGAGAAGTATTAACACAAACATGTCATTGATTTACGGAAGTTGAATCTATTGTTTCCCCACCTTACTTTTTTTGCGAAAATTTATACATATGGTCTGTCACTAAAAAATACTAGTACCACTAAAAAAGCTCTTCAGTCCCCAATGCTATTGAATTGTCCTATGGACTGCATTGATGTACTAAATGTCACGGCACCATATTTAAATTAGAGTTTAACTTTTAGAAAGAACGTACGATGCACACTTAATCAATGAGATATACTGTATACACAAAATGACAAGAAATGGATAACTCATTCTAAACAACAGTAAAATCTCTCAACTCTATTATTCCCTATTTTTCTTCTCTATTTTTCATCTTTTTTGATTTTTCGGCCATTGAGGGTCACCATCATCATCATCATCATCATCAAGTGTAGTGTAACCCCAATCGCTTGCTTCTTTCTTGGATAATCTCTTGATTAAAAAAATCGCATTCAAATCTAGAAAACAGAGTCATAGACGTAAATCAAAAGGTTCCCACATCACAGGAGTGAATATATAAGCAAACCCATTCAGCAAACGAGACTAAAATTTTCAGCAGATAGCAGAGAAGGGTCATCGCAGAGTTGTTTCAATGATGATGGTTTTTTCATCATCAGTTCACATCATTTGCAGAATTGCTGCTGGAGTTGCTGGTAAAAAAAAAAAAAAAACCACCTTTTTTCTTCTTCTTTTTGTGTGTTCTTGGTCATTGGAGAGATTCGGAGAATTGGGGGAAATTTTTATTTCTTACAGCTTAGTCATTTTTGACAAGGGACATTTGATTTGAATTTTGTAGTTGTTGTTTGTGGACTGATGATGGGTTAAATGATTTTTCTACTATATAGTTATGGCCCCTTTTGTTTGGTTTTTTATTCTTCTCATGGAGTGATTCAATATTGCGTACTACTATTAACCAATCATTTGTTTCATGCTGCTGGCTCTGGCTGACCTTTTTTAATCAAAATAATCACATGATAAGTTTTGGTATTCCTGTGTATGCTAAATAAGTTCTCTAAATTGGAAAGGTTGGTTAAAGTGACGTTAAACTCTCATGTCACTTGCATTGTTGTGTAAAGGGTTAGCTGAGGTGGTTTGAGTTGAGGAAACAAAACCCGGGTATAGAGAGCTTACAACAAGCGCATATAAGATCATCAGTTATTTCGTCACTGTCAATAAATTTTGAGTTGGACTTCAGAGATTCAATAGCTGGTTTTGGAGAGTAATTAATTTAGATTTTCAGAGTCCTAAAGGTTCCAAGAACAAGAACTGTAGCCAAAACAAAAGAAGAAGCAATGGAGAGGGAGACAATGAGCATCACAAGTTGATGATTCGAGTGAATTTTTCGGGTCTTAATGTAAATATATATAAAACGACCAAGTCATCACATTTGTAGTAATATGTGATAGACCAACGATATCTCACTTCAGAATTCGGTATATGAATTTCGGAGGATGTTGCATTGGTTTGGTAAGATTAATTAGAACCTTGTATCTGATTATTGGTTTCCTTTTCCTTTGCAGGAAATGTATTTGCTATTGGGCTATTTGTTTCTCCAATGTAAGTTCCGGTTGACCCTTTCGTGATCATTTTCAGCTTTAATACACGTCTTACTTGCTTGTTGCCTCTTAGCTAATTGCCTTTCTATCTCGTTAACAGACAAGCCTTTCGGAGGATTATCAGAAGCAGGTCCACTTTGCAGTTCTCGGGATTACCATACATATATGCTCTCCTCAACTGTTTGATCTCTTGCTGGTATGGATCGCCCATTGTATCAAAGGATAATATAATGGTGATGACAGTCAATTCAATCGGAGCAGTGTTCCAGCTAGCGTACATTGCCCTCTTTATAGTATACGCAGAGCGAGGGAAAAAGGTTTCCTAGCCCTTCCTGTTTCTCCTGCACTTAGTTTTATTTGACAGTTAGTTTTCTGTTTTTTGTTATTCATTTGCCCATAAGTTGTGTTTCGGCTTTTGGCAGTTGAAGATGTTGGGACTGCTGGCCATGGTTGTGTGCCTGATAGGCATCGTTGTATTCGTGAGCCTAAGATTCTTTGAATCGGTTGCAAGGCGTGTGTTCGTTGGGTTTCTGAGTTGTGCGTCGCTTATATCTATGTTTTCCTCGCCGTTGTTCATCATAGTAAGTTACACTATGTCCCTAAGGGATTGGATTCTCAATAGGATATGTTGCTGTTGGGTTTGGTTTCGTTTAATGAGGCAGTTTTTGTTGCTTGTTTCGCAGAACTTAGTGATCAGGACGAAGAGTGTCGAGTATATGCCATTTTACCTTTCTCTATCCACCTTCTTGATGAGCTCATCTTTCTTTGTTTATGGATTGTTCAATGGAGATCCGTTCGTTTATGTACGTGCTTCTTCAGGCCTATTCTTCTAAACTCTACAATATGTTTTTTTTGCTTAAGATTCGGCGATTATCTAACCGCTACCTTGTTCCATGACTCTCAGGCCCCAAATGGGATAGGAGCTATTTTGGGCATGACCCAGTTGGGAGTATATACTTACTACAGTAACCGTAGACGTGATCAAGAGTTTACAGAACCGTTGATTGTTTCTTATTCGTGATTATTTTTCCTGGAGTGGCGAGCTTAGGTTGGACTATATTCTTTCATTACATGATATCTTGGCCTCAACTGTAGTTAGAAGAAATATTAAGACAGATTGCCGTTCCTTAATGGCGACTAAGAGCCAACTTGATGTAAGAGGCTCATGATGTTTTGAGCTCCCAAAATTCAATGTGGGTTTGTATTTTCAACTGATAGTCTTTGGACTGTACAAAATAAATGAATGCAATGAAATACAGCTTCGTGCCTCGTTTCTCTTCTTTCTGTATCAACTGAAATTTTCCGAATTTACAGTGCAACTGGCAATTCTTGACAGTTTCACAACAAGCATATTCCACTGACCTGATCATAGTTACTCCTTAAAAAAAGTTTATTTCATGGTCCGTAGACCAGCAGCTCTCAACGATTTCTATATATATATATAATGCTACATTTGAGTTTTTTGATATCAAAGTTTGATATCAAGTTTGATTGGTCGTATATTAAATATATAACCAATCTATTTATATAGATAATGCTATATTTGAGTTTTTTGGTATCAAAATTTGATATCAAGTTTGGTTGATTATGCATTAAATGCATAACCAATCTATTTTTATATATAATGCTACAGTTGAATTTCTTAGTATCAAAGATTGGTATCAAGTTTGGTTAATCGTGTATTAAATGCATAACCGATCACTAATTAATTGTCAATGTCTCTTCACAACCCAATAATATTGACTCATCATGAAAAATAATTCAAACAATCAACTTTTCTGTGATGCATCTCCAACAAAATTAATCATACAATACATAAATAATTACGTAAAATTTACAGCAGCTCTATATAAAGCTAATTAGTCTTTTTTGATATTAAAATTTGGTTGTTTTTATATCAAGTTTGGTTGATAATGCATTAATGACATAGTTTATCCATAATTGTTCACAATGACTCTTGATTGTTTTTTACCCGCAACGACTTTTGATTTTCTTATACAAGAAAATCCAACAATAACTTAAGCAAGCATACATTTTTTTGACTGTAATAATGATCAAATTAATGATATTATGCAATGACTCAAACAAGCCCACAACTTTAACCAATAATGATGATCAAATTAATGATACCGTATTAGGACATATTTTCATATATAAGACTTTTAACCAACAATGGTGATCAAATTAATGATACCGTGCCAGGACATATTTTCATACATAAGACTAAGGATATCAATCGCTATATCGAAAAGTCATATACAATAAGGAAAACTAATAAGTCAAAATTCGATACCTTTGATATGATAGGATATTTTCAAACTATAATTTGATATCCTAACAATTTAAAAACCACAACCTACAACTACCTACTATGTCAAAACAAAGGGTAAAATCATTTCTTTTTTATAATGAATAAAAACGGACAAAAAAACCCAAACCTACACGGAAAAGAAAAATAAGCGTCTGACACCTTTATATATATTCACATAAATGACCACTGAAAAACAACCGATCACATCACAAACATAAACCCTTATTTCATTGCCTCAAAATTAAAGTTAAAAAAAAAAACATAGCCAAGTTAAGGACTAGTTAGTACAAAGCGGTATTGCTCGGCTAGGTCGCTGAGGAACATTGGTCTTCGTAACTACGCCAGGTTACTACCATTCACGTCAAATTATCCGAGCATGCTTTGTACATCGTTTCCTCTAGATTTGCCTCAATGCCTTCATCCTTCAAGTAGCATAATGAGAAGTGTCCACTGTACTATTATTTCGGGCAAGTTATGAGGGCTGCAAAGCCTACAGTGGACCGAAAGATTTGGTGACAATGGACCGTAAAGATATGCTTTTAAGGGTGAAAGGGCATGGACACCTATGGAATGTACGAGCGTACAAAAGGAATCTGTTATGAGTATATAATAGTATGATAAATTCTACGGAATATTTTTCAAAGGTCTCTCCAGGACAATCACCGTACATATGCTTTAGATACTAGCATAAACAGATCAGAAAACAGGGCTATAGAAATGAACTACTATTATCTTTATCTTGCTCAAATGCTAAAAGATCATATTAATTTCATGAAATGCACCATATAATCATATACATACACAAAGAGATGATAATAATCTTCTGCGTGACCATCAGATCATTCACCAACACCAACATCAATTAATATCTTAGGCAGCCGTATGCAGGCCATAGTATGCCGATATGTGCATTTCTTCACCCCCTGCCGCAATATTGAGCTTTTGGTCTATAAGAGCTACCTTGCTCCAGGTACACGATCACAATTCTTCGATACAGGCTTCAATCCCGCACTCTTCCATCTGGCCAATAGCTGGATTTCACCGACTTCTTGTCACAACACCTTAGCAAAATCATCATGCACTTCTTGTCTGCAAGTCCTGAAATCAAGGTATCCTTCAGTTCAACTCGAATCAATCCGATATGGAGGAAAAATGGTTGCCGCATGGCGCACACATCGCTGGCGCACACATCGCTGCACCATGGAGAATATAGCTTGAATCAATCCAATATGGAGGAAAAATGGTTGCTGCATGGCGCACACATCGCTGCACCATGGAGAATATAGCAAGGAAGCATCACAATATACTATGTCAATATCAATGGAATCAATGAAAGTCAGATTTCACGTACATATCCAGAAATCCAGATACCCTTGTCAAAACCAGAAATGTGAAGAACACTATATGGTCTCTGCCATACTAACCAAGTTCGGATACAGAATTAATTCGACAAACGTAAACTACAGAAAAAATTCTTTAAAAAGGGAAAAATCGAGATTTAAAACTGAAGGATAAATCCATCATGAGTATTGTATGGTTTAATACGGAAACAAAAATCAAAATATGGGATTAATATGGGTTTCCAAGCGAGAAACCGGAGGGATGTTCTTGAAGAAGTTCTAATTTTGGTGTGAAGGTTTTAAGATATGAGAATAATGGGTTACATTTATAAAAATTCCGATTTTTCCTGTATTTACGAAAAATTTGAATTATACACGAATTATACAAAAAATATAAATTGTTTGTGAATTATACAAAAAAGTACGGTTTCAATTCGGCTAGCAAAAAGACTGGATTTTTCATAAAATAAGCGAACTTTTCACGGATTCTGTTACAATGGTCTCTGCATATGTGTGTATATGCGATGAGCATTGATACCATGCCACCATGGTCGGTTGACATCTATATTACCTTTATGGTAACAAGACCATAGTAGTTCAATCCATTGAACACAAAAACTCATTCAACATTCTGAAAAATTGCTAGTATTCTACATCATATCCAATAGTTTTATTTAAATCCAAGCAATAATACATTACTTGGCATTGGCTCGTAAAGCAGGCTGATAAGCACATTATTGTAGGCTATTCTGAACATTCTGAATAATCGAGGGAGAGTGGGACCTTCGGCGAGTCCAGTAACTATGAAAAGCATATAGCAAACATTCACTATTTTTAACCAGAGGAGAGAACTTCAAACACATGTCAATAGCTAAGAAGAGGAAGATAAAAATCATAAAGCATATTCACCTGGCCCGAAGTTACATCTCTATGAGACCAAGATAAAATCCAGGTCCTTAAAAGAAACATTAGGCGACCTTCTGACGATTGTAGTAGGCATACATGCTATTGAAGCCGCATGCAAGCAAGAGAAAGAATGGTTCCTTTGCTTCCAGTTTCTCATTGTGTGCGTCTATACCTGACAATGCCTCCATTCTGCAACAAACATATGCCGCATATTGGTTGAAAAAAATATAACCGCCATTGCAGAGTAACAACTTACGATAAAGCTATGCTATCCCAGGGATGCATTATTCTGTGCTCGAGTTTGCTAAGCTAGTTTGTGCAAAGACCGACTGGGCATCCAACAAATACATATTTCTGGCAAGCAACGACAAGCACTCAGTATGGACGCTTCATATCTAAGTTTGTCATTTAACTTCATTCATAGTCATTATCAAATTTTCTAGAGAACATCTTAAGTAGATAATCATCAAACCAAATTGACATCAGTTACTGTATCCTTATTTCAGCTTCCACAATTCGTGGATTTTTGACTGGGGTATAGGCGATAATTATTTTGACACGAAGTACAAAATTTATCTTGCAAAATTTAAAGAGTCCAAAGCAAAACATATTGCTCCCCACTTGTTTAACATATGTTACTATTCAATAAAGGGCTGCATACTGCTAATCTGAGTATAGGGATGCCATTATTTTGGTCACTTGAATAGGCAAGACAGAGGTTTCATGCAAAACGCTGGTATATATATGAGGAATGAAATAAAGGAAAAGAGAAGTGGACCAGGAAGGATAGAAGAGGTTGATATGAATATTTACCAGGGAGATCCAATAGGAAGTATTGGCTGCCCGGAGCACATCACATCGGCAGTAGCAGATATGGGGTGCAGATGCTTGAGAAGACTACTGATGCATTACTCGAGTTGCAGTTTCTTTCTTCTAATCTTGTATTCTTCTGCAACCTTTTAAAACATAAAATAAAAATCATCTCTTTATATGGGGTTGGCTACATGGACACGATTACGTCATTGTTTGTTATCTTGCATAAGTCCTCTAAACTTCAACAATTATATGAGAAATCAAAGATAGATAAACTCATCGTCTTTTTCCACAAAAAAGAAGAAGAAGAAGGATTCTACCATCTGGAAAAATGAAAGCTACTATATGATCAACTCAATCCTCAAGTAGCCAATACATGGTCACAGGAGATGACTCTGCTGAAAAGAAGCTTGGAAAGTAATCATGAAATAATACATTCTTTGTATGCAAAACAACTGTGGATACAAGCAATTTTACCAGGATGAGTTCAGATTAACTGAATATCAAGTTGGACTTCGATACTCTTGATCGCCTCAGCTTCCATCTCTCCATCTACAAGCCACTGAAGCTACCGTGTGTCTCCATGTTTCCTCCTTAAGAGAAAGCTTCGAGTTCCCCTGAAGTGAACTGAATGATTATGACCGAACTCTCAACCAAACTGGAGCTAATGATTGTCAATTTGGATGCTTTAACTAAACTCGCAACACTCATTGCTCAAGCCAATTGTTCAACAGGAAAAACTGTGATCACTACTTTTAAATCTTCCAACATGAGAGGAGAATTATAAAACAAGGCTATAGAAGCCCCTGCCTCAGCTTTGTCACTCTTCTGGACTCTAGTTAGCACAAACTCAATCCCCTTTGAAATGCTGCTTCGCATTGGTCCACCGTCCACACGCTACTGCCTTAGATAGAAGGAAAATAGCACCTTAAATATACTTAACCAAGATTCCCAGGAAGCAAAAAGCCTCTTCATACACAAAAATAGAATAATTCCTTAGATCTGATTCTTGACTTCCGCTAAACTGAAAGGAATATGATAGATGGGTGCAAAGTACATACCAAACTCTGTAAACATCAACATGCCAGAAGTTTCCCCCACCCACTTGAACTGGTTCACAAACATGCTCTGATAGTTCCATGTTCCCTTCAAACATGCATCATACAGAGGTTCTGTTAATCGTCAGAATTCACACACTGGCCAATGATTGTTGCTGCATGTCCCAAAGAATGATAAAGGGAATCCACATAAGTAGCATTCGAAGGGGAATATCAACAAGCGTTTATACCATCAGTGGGATTCACAACCAATGATATGTTTCAATAAGAGAACAGTCTAGAGCATTGACGACAGGATTGGACAATTGGCATAATAATATTGTTAGCTTCTAGATGACGAGTTCGGCATACATTTTTGTGAAGGATGTCTTCATCGCAAGTTTAAGTCTCGACAGAAAAATTATCTCGACTTGCAAGGCAAGACTAAATAAGATAAACTAAATAAGAGAAACAGGTCAGTGATATATTGGCATAGAAGACGGTTCTTACCAGGTTCATTGAGTGACTTTAGGACTGCCGCCTTGTTGCTGAAAATTTAATCTTTCGAAATCGAGCTAAATATGCAGCTGCAATTCAAGCTCCCAGTTATCTTGAGACATCACTTTCTTCCAAATTGTATAAAGGTACATATCCATAGGAAGACCTCAGAAAGAACCTCTATTTCTCTATCATTTCAGATGACAGCATCCTGGCCATCAATTACTTCATGAAGTTCATATACTCCATATTTCTTATTGAAGTAGGCATCTGGTTCTATCTGTGCCTCCCTCATCTCATCCTTCATCTCATCCCACAATTTTTCCTTAATCAGCATCACTTCATCGTTTTGGTCTGCTTTACTATGACACCGAGGCATACCTAACAAAGCAGCTTTTAATCGACCATCAAGTAGAACCGTGTAAGTCTTGACATCAGCTTTCACCCCTATGCACTTCATATGACCAAAAAGCTCATGGGCCTTCTTAAATAGCTTGGCTTTAAAGTAACCACTGATCATTATTGTATACATAACAGTATCAGGAATCGAACCGCTTAGGAGCCATTCGTTGAACACTGATTCTGCCCTTTCCACATTCCCAGCCTCAAAGAAAGCATCTATGAGCTTGCAACACATTCTTATGCAAGGGAAATCATATTGAGATCTCAATATTTTATATAGCGCAAATGCATAATTAATTTTCTTTTCTGTACAAAGGTTATCAAACAACACAGAGCAAGACTTCCTGTTCAACTGAATATCTTGATCATATACCTTAATAAAAAGTTTATAGGCCTCTTCTGTATGGTTCGCCGCACAATAGCCACTGACCATGGCTGAGTAATCGTCGGCACATTTCTCTTTAATGCAATCAAAAAACTCTCTTGCCTCTGTCACCTTCCCGGAGATACATAGGCCAACAATGATCAAATCATACGTAGCATGGTGAGGTTCCAAACCTTCTAGCCTCATGTCGTTGATGAGATCAAGGGTTCCCTTGACTTCACCAAATCTAGCGAAACCGCTGACAAGTATGTTATAAGCAACAACATCCAGCTCCAATCCCTGACCCTTCACCTTTTCAAGTAAATCGACTGCATCAATGAGTTTCCCCTGATGGCAATATCCATTCATCAAAGTTGAGTAATGAAGAAGATCGGGCAACAGCTGTTGTCGCTCCATCTCAACAAGTAACTCCCGAGCTTCATCCACCCTTCCTGATTTGCACAAAACATCCACGACAACGTTATACAAAACTTTGTCAAAGAACAACCCAGAGTTCTTGTAATGCTCAAACAAATCAAGAACTTCACAAATCGACCCCTTAGAACCCAAGCACCTTATCATGGAGCTTAAGATCACACAATTTGTTTTCACCCCTTTACGTTCCATCTCATCATGGATGGATTTAGCTCTTTCATAATTATTCCTCATACAGTACGCATGAATAAGAGGACCAAAGCTATATGTCGTGTGTGTCAGCCCTTGTGTCTCCATGTCGGCCAAAACAGCCTCCGCTTCGCTCAACTTCATCTCGTTGCAAAAACCATGTATCAAGATATTATAAGGAAAGCTATCGAATCGAACTTCTTCATCCGTCCGCACTTCTTTTAGCAAATCATAACCCTCATTCGACCTCTGCTGCAAGCAATACCCCTCAATTATTATGGTATAAGTAAACTCGTTCGGACTCACCCCAGCTGCTTTCATATGTTCCCCAATGGCATTAATTTGTTCACGGTAAGCTTCTGCTCCCTGTCTACATACAGCTTTAATCAAAAGATTATATGTGTACACGTTTGGACTCAACCCCTTCTTGTTTATCTGTTGGTAAAGCGAAAAAGTCTCATCTACCATACCACATTTAATCAAACAGTTCATCAAGAAATTCAATGATCGTATGCTAGGACCAAACTTCGGCTTCCTAGTCAGAAAAAACATGCTGAGAGAGTCATCAAACATCCCCAAACTCGCATAAGCCTTCACAAGTCCATCCAAAACCAGAACCAAACAACTCTGCTCCTCAATCTCAACTATCTCAACAACAGTCTCGATCAACTCAAACATCTCAAAGCTCAAATCATTCTCATCAGACCTAATGATCTCCATCAAAAGATCATCCAATTTCCTCTCCCATCCCCAAGAACACAATATCCTCATCATCGCCACATATGTTTCTACCCCATGTCGAAACCCTTGTCCCTTCACTCTCGCAAAGTATACCAGCGCCGCTCTAGGATCTCTCCTCAATCCCCTCAACACTTCCACCACCTCTTTATTATCAAGTCCAATCACACCATCCTCAAAATTCGACCTCATTTCTTCAAAATCCAATGGCACTTCCTCAACATTCAACATCAATCCCTCAAGATACGACGTTGTTTCCACTGAATTGGACGTCTTTTCCCCGAAATTCAATGCCATTTCATACCCAAAAAAAGACTCCTCATCGGACGAGGAGCTCCAATTCCACTGCTGAAGCGCCAAACTCGATCTTCTCCTCACAAAACTACGATTCCACATCGAATCACTCCCTTCACATGACCTAAACACAAAACCCAAACAACTATGGGCTCTGATAGAACCCAGAGAGGAGAACAAAGGCCCTTTCTCGCCAATCCAATGGATACCCATTAATAAACTACAAAAACCCACCTTGGAAAACGCGCCGGCGGCTAGAGATTTGCCGGCGTCTGCGGCCTTCTTGGCCAGCTTGATTTGGGGTCAGAGCTCGCCGGCGGCGGCGAACTCTGCGGCGCGCGTGGGTTCTAAGCCAGAGAGGACAATTGTGTGGAGTAGAGTGCGTACCGGTAGAGAATGGCGGCGGCGGCGGAGACGTCGGAGGAGAGCGCGGCGGCGTAAGACAAAAAATTATTGTGTCTTTGTTCGAACCAGTTGGGTTTTGAAAAAACTGGAAACACAGGATTGAACAGTGTTGCGTTACTATGACATGTACGATGATACAAAATGAATAAAAATAAATCCATAACATTGATAGTTGCATAATCTCCTTATTTTGTAATAATAATATTTATTACATGAGATGTTTTTTATTATGAAATTTATTTTATGATCTTTTATAAATAAGAATATAATCATTATAATTGATAATCATTTTGAATAGAAATCAATGCTCCTTTGCATTCTTCTTCGTCCTAAATCACAATTTTTATAACAAGATGTTAGCATGAGCGTTGTAATCACCCAAATGCATAAAGGTAAAGGGAATTCCACCTTTCATTTCAAAGCATCGAATTTGATTTTGATACTGTTTTCGTCTCATAATTATTATAATATTTTTTTTCTCTTTATATTATTCAACATGTAATTTGAGGGATTTCGTTACGCATCTAAACAATAAAATTTAATTTTTGTATTTACCCATGGTTATAATATATGACATTTATTATTAATAATATTTCATGATATTTTCTTAAAAACAATGTTTGATACAGTAGTTTTGATATCATTAAGAAGTTTTATAGAAATATCTGTAATTTATTTTTTTGTAGGAATAAGTTCGAACTTAATATGACGTTTTTACACATCATCCCTGACAAAATGATATCTAACATCAATGTGTTTGGTTCTGAAATAAAAAATTGGATTTTCTTGAATAGCATTTGTAGATGTGTTGTTACAAAAAATGAAAAATTTTAAAAACTCAATCCCATAATCAATAATTTGGATTTCATTCTGTGTTTTGCAACTCTCCGCTGAAACATTTCAGCTTCTGCAATAGAGATAGACACAAGAGACTACTTTTTGCTGAACCATGAGACAAGTCTTGATCCTAGAAATTGGCATAATCAACTCTTACCTTTCATGTCTATTCTGTAACCTACAAAATCAGCATCTGAATACCCCATTAGTTCAAAATCTGATTCCTTATAATATCATAGACCCAGATCAAAAGTTTATTTGAGATTTCTCAGGATTCTCTTGATTATAATATAATGAGATTTTTTAGGATCAGATTGATATATCTCCCAAACATATGTTGCATATCATGTCTACTTGCATTAAGATAAATTAATGAATCAATTATTCTTCTGTATACGGTTTGATAATTAAATTTTTCACTCTCATCCTTGTCTTTCTTTGCACTAGAGCTCATTGCAGTTTTCATGTAGCTTGTATTTTCCAATCCAAATTTCTTTTTAGTGTTCCTCAAATACTTTGCTTGAATTATAAAAATTTCACTCTCCATCTATTGAACTTGAAGTCCAAGAAATACTTCAATTCTCCTATTAGACTTATTTGAAATTTTGATTTTATCAATATAGTAAACCTTTCACATAATTGACTGTTAGTATAGCAAAAAATACTATCATCAACATAGAAATATACTAAGAATATGTCATCCTTATGTTATTTTAAAAATATAGTTATATCTATTTTACCATTTTGAAAGTCGTTTTCATAAAGAAAAGTTGAGAAAATTTCATACCATGTCTTTGGAGCCTAGTTGAGTTCATATATGACATTGCCTAACCTGTACATATATTCAGGATGCTCGTAGTCTTCAAATCTGGGGGTTGCTCAACATAGACCTCTTCTTGAAGGTTCCTATTCAGAAATATACTTTTCATATTTATTTGAAAAACTTTGGATCCTTGATGTATAATATAGGTAAGAAACATCCTGTTTGGTTCAAGTCTTGCTACTTGAGAAATTCCTTCTTAGAGTATTCCTCAACAACCAATCTAGACTTGTTTCTAATGATAACCCCATTTTTATCTGTTTTACTTCTGAATACTCATTTGCAGCCTATCATTTGATAGTCATTTGGTCTTGGAACTGAGTACCATATTTTGTTTCTTTCAAACTCATTTAGCTCTTCCTCTATTGAATCAATCCAGTTTGCATCTCCTAATGACTTTTTTATGATTTTTGATTTCATTTCTGAGATGAAGCATGCTGACATGCATTCCTTAGCTATAGCTTTCTAGCCTGCATTGGAGCGTCGTTATCACGAATGATTACATCTTGTGTATGAGCTTTTATTTTTGCTTGTGCTTTATTGATCGAGGTCACTTTGAGTTGTTCTTCAATTGCAATAGACTCATCCCATGCTTTATCCATTTTTGTTTTCTTTTATAGGTGCACACGGTTCCTCCTTTACTACAGCCTTCGGTTTCTTTTCATTATCTAAATAGACAACTTCTTCATAAAAAATATTAACAACACGAGGAGAACTTAATATTTCATAAAAAAGAAACATGTATTGAATCTTCTATAAGTCTAGTTCTTTTATTATATACTCTAAATGCTTTAGTTGCAGTAGAGTATCATAGAAAAATTCCTTAATCAGAATTGAGGTCAGACTTTCATAAATGTTGTTTCTCATTGTTATGAATGTAGCATTTTTATCCAAATACAAGAAAATATTTGACATTTGGTGTCTTTCCTTTCCATAATTCATAAGGGGATTTTCTTGTGACACTTGTGAATGCACTACAAATAAACAACAGTATTTAGCGATCGAAAAAATCGATCGCTAAATAGGGATTTTGATAGATAAATATTGTTTACGATCGAATTAAACGATCGTTAAAGGCTGGTCTTTAAATAAATTAGCGATCGATATGGTCGTAACTTAGCGTCAATTTTTTTATCGCTAAATCTGCAAATGAAATGGTAACAATCACTAAATAATTTTGCTAGCGAATCAGTTGCAAAATTTCTTATTCGAGATAACTAAAACTTGGTTTGTTGTATTTCCCAGTGCGATATAAAATTTCACTCAAACTATATCCAAACCCATCCATCCAACCTCCCACCTCCACAATCCGACATCAGGACATCAAATTAGACAAAACCAAAATAGAATAAACCCAAATGACAGAATCAATTACTCGTTATAATATAAAACTCGTATCAAACAAGGAACAGTCACAAAACTACATAAATCCACATAAATCATACATATCTACAAAGCATAAAATCCATGGATCTTCTTTAGAGGACATGGAGGTAACGGTGGATTATGAGAATCGTTCGGACAACGATCAAAACCTCCTCTCCCGTAGTGGGATATCATTTGGGTCATCCTCTCCATCTCGACCTTCAGAGCTGTCACCTGCTCTTTTAACGAAAACATCTCGAAGCGATCGACGAATGCTGGTACTTCACTGATCGTGGATCACACCTCCTTAGGATAATATATCGAGAAGGCCGATTCAAAATCATAGATGAACCCCTTCTTGTATTCGGCTGCGTCGATGTACGCTTGGTTGGTGAAGGTGCGCTCCTATTCTGGGTGAGTTGAGTCCTCAGCTCCCGTATGGCCAAGAACTCATCCACCACCGCAATGCTACGAGCTCTATACTCTGCCTATTGGAATATATATCAATGAAAAGGGAAAAAATTATAAAAACAAATTTTTTTTTGTCTATTTTAAAAAAAGCTATATATAAAAGGACATAAATGAAATAAAAAAGATTCATTTACCGACACTCCCTTAGCCCTGTCTTCGCAAAGTTTAATCTCCTGACCCGATGTCAGCACAACGCTTTTCTTCTTGTGCTATGCTTGAACACCTCTGCTTCATCAAGTATCATCTTTAGCATCTCAGCCTAAATTATAGATTTTATTTTATCAAACAAATTAGACAACAAAAAAAAGACAAAACCCACAAAAAACATTTTGAAAACAAAAATTTCTTACCACCTTCTTGGTCACATGGACTGTAGACACATTTTCTTATGTGTACTTCGTCTTTACTTTACTTTTGTTGTCCTTGGTCTGCTCGAACGATCCTTGAATGCCTTTGAACTCCACTTGGTGTTCAAGGCCCCATGCAATGTCTCATCGACCCAAGATAGGACGTCCCCTTTCTGAACTATCTGACGAGTCTTGTACAAGACGTCATTCGCCCACTTCTTCATTGTCGCCTCCCACTCTATCCTCATACTCTTCGTGAGCTCGGGCCTCCGCCAATAAAGTTCCTGCACATAAATTTTTTATAAAAAAAATATAGATATACCAATAAAAATATAAAACAAAATAGAAATCAATTTTTAAAAAAAAAATTGAAAGAGATGTTATACTACTTGCTCTAAAAACACCCCACCATCCTATCCCTCGCCCTAAAAGACACCTCCCTCCAACATGTCCAATCTTCCTGATAACAGCTCTCAAAGAAGACAGAGCAACTAGACACAACATTATGATAATCAAACCTGAAACACATAAAAATACAAAGTTGGAGAGAAATAGATGTATAATATACATATGGAAGGATGATATATATAAAAAACTAAAATTCAGCCGAATTATAAAAAAAACATATCATAGTCTATATTTTTTTATTTGTAATATACATTAATTATGATTATGTGTCTAAAGAAAATAGACTGATATATGATATAATTATATGATAAAAACTTGCAAATTTTATAAATGAAGGAGTTACATCGGTCTCGGCCTTAGCCTCTACCACTTTTACCACCTCTATCAGCATCTATCACCACTAGCTAAAGTCGATTCCATAACAAGGTTTCTTGCATACATCTGTAAGAAAAGAAATAACATATACAAATTTATATAATAAATATATTGAAAAAATGTATAGAACCTCGCACGAGAAGTAATATAAATTGCAAAAAATAACTAGTGATTTATCATTAATTGTCTAAAACCTAAGTTGGCTAACAAAAGCTTACAAATCAATCATTCTAATGATCGTCCTCATCTTTTTCCGATTTGGATGGTTTATCAAAGTCATCATCAAAATCTCCCTCCTCCTATGTCTCTTCCCCTTCAAAAATAAGATCTTCATCTTCCTTCTCTTCAATTTCATCTTTATTCTCTTCAATTTCATCTTCATTCTCTTCAACTTCTTCTTCATCCTCTCCCTCTTGTTCTTCCATCCCAGGTTCTTTATCATCATCAAACTTAGGAGGTATTAGTGAGACTGGTGTAATCATTTGTATCTTTTTGAAAAGCTACATCTTCATGTTGAGCATCAATCATCCCTCGAAAACATTTTTGAAACACAGCCCACCATTGATCTCTGGATGTGAGGCTTGGGTATAGAGTGTAACACACTTGCAAAGCTTGATTTGGTAAGATGAATGGATCATATCCTACATTCAAAATAGGTGCACAATTCACAAGCTTTATAAGAAAACCTCATATGAATTGTGGAAAGGAAAAACACCAAGTGTTAAATATTTTCATGCCTTTGGATGCATATGCTATATACATAACAATGATAAAAACTATTTACAGAAATTTGATCCTAAGGCAGATGAGGCAACCTTCTTAGGATACTCAACAAAAAGCAAGGCATTTAGGATATACAATAGGAAAACACAGATTGTTGAGGAATCACTTCATGTATCATTTGATGAAAAAGAAACATTCCCAAGAGATGCTAATGTATTTGATGAATTCAGTATCTCTTTGTTTTATCAATCTCAACCAATTGATATTTCTCATGTACATTCATTCCCCTATCAGAGTCAA
Source organism: Drosera capensis (assembly GCA_001925005.1). NCBI lineage: Eukaryota > Viridiplantae > Streptophyta > Magnoliopsida > Caryophyllales > Droseraceae > Drosera > Drosera capensis. Next base: position 124,939 of record LIEC01010637.1, read on the forward strand.
ATCAATCACATTTGAAGAGCATTGTTTGATATGATCTTTCATCCCCACAATATTGAAGCTCCACTATCTCTCGAAGGATGCCGTAGTAATCCTTCTCACCATCTCCTTTAACACATACACCATAATTTTGAGTGGCTTTAGTGGAGCTATGTTCGAAAGTGTCAAACTAATACCCATTGATGCAATATTGAGGGTACTTATACACTTGTGTGGCTGGTCGTGCACTAAAGATACAAATCATCTCATTCGTACCATCGTGTGATAAAATCTACACTCAACATAAAGGAATTTATAAGACTTGATGTGAATCCAACCATCCTTTCGATCAATGGGCATAAAAAGATATAACTCTCATATAATTTTGAAGCCAAATAGGCCATGAATCTTCATGTCTCGTCCATATCTCCTGACTTGATCTGAAATACTCCCTTCTCATCATGTCTTGCTCAAATATGCTAAAGTCATATTGAAATAAACCTTGTGTTATTGAAAAATGCTCAAATATCCTAAATCACGGAAAAATGCTTTTTGGAAAAACTCTAAAAATTACTTCTTACCTCTATAATCGGGGAACAACTCAGAATTCTGTAATGCATACGTATGGGAGGCGAAAAAAATCCTTTTGATATAAAGTAGCCCTTTTCTCAGAGTTATCGCATGGAAAATATCCCCTATTCCTTTCAAAAACAGACGGAAGATGTGAATCATCAACATCGCCCCATTCTCCATAATTGCGACGATGATCTCTTAATTTAGTATCTTTTTCAGGATCAAACTAGTTCTTGCAAAAGTTACTCTGCTTCTCCATAAGATACGCCTCACAAATAAAGCCCTCAACATGTGCTTTTTTACTAATATTTCCCTTCAAGTGAAATAAAAACCTAAGCGGATAGAAATTTCATCTTGAGTACGATTCTATGATTTATTTGTGGTAAAAAAAAAATTGGTAAGCTATGGCTTATAACTTTCAAAAAGATATATCCATCTATAGTCAACGGTTTGACAATTTTGGCCTCATGGCGAAGATTCAAAGATAAGTGTTCCATAGAATTGAAAAATACAAGAGGAAATAATCTTTCAAGCTTGTAGAGAATCTCAGATATCTGCCTCTTCAATCTTTCCATATCTTCACGACGAACAGTATTATAACAAAATTCTCTTAAAAATAAACTGAATTTCATTAAGATAATCCATACATGATTGGATTGAAACAAATGCTTGAAGGCAACAGGAAGCAATCTCTAATGACATGAAAATCATGGTTCTTTAGTCCCTTCACACCCCATTTATTCTCACGGATACAATGTCTTAGATTGGATGCATATCCATCAACAAACCTTAGCTTTATGAACCATTCACACAACACCTTTGTTGCTTTCTTTTTCAAAATATAAGGACCCTTGGGCATGACTGTTTGTTCAAGGCCTCTCCTTTTCCTCATAGTCTGCAAATGCAACTTTGGACGGTTACAATATATCTTGATGCTTTTCGTGTAGTAATTTTATCTATCGTTTTGCCCTTCATATCCATGATAGTGTTGAACACATTAACAAACATGTTTTTTCTCAACATGCATGACCTCGAGATTATGCCTAATTAGCATTTTGTTCCAATAGGGCAGGTTTCACAAAAGGCTCTGCTTGTTCCAGTTGTGAGACTCGTGCAAATCCTAAGGATCTGTAAAAAAAAATATACGATCACGTATCTCATCCCCATCATAAATGGGGATTGGATCTTCATAATCGATCCTATTCTTCGAAAAGTCACACATGTTAGCGCGAAAAGGATGATCATAAGATAAGAACCTTATGATGATAGTCAAACCATGATTGCTTTTTTTCATGCTTCAAAGTGAAGGCCTTGGTATGCTCGACACAATAAGGACATGGTAATCTTCCAGTTGTGTTCCGTTCCGATAATATTGCATAAGCTGAAAAATCACTGATGGTCTACAACAACACAACCCTTATTTGAGATATCTCTCTCCAACGAACATCATATGTGTCGTCCCCAAAGTGCCATAGATGCGTCAACTCATCAATCAAAGGAAGTATATATCTAGATTTCATTTTGGACTTCTAATTTAGGTACAATCTTCTAACATTTTTTCAATTAAAAACAAAATCAAACCTAAACCACCCATCCAACTCCATTGCCCAAACCATCTAATTCTATCGCCCAAACTATCGCTAATAATATTCCCAAAATCACAATCGGACAATTTATCAAATACGGTGTAATCTATGATAGTTCCTAAACACAACCAAGTTCTTCAAATCAACCATAATTCAAACCAAATACATCAACCAACGAAATATTCAAATAAAATCCGATCGGAGCTAAATCAAACCTAAACCATCCAACCAACTCCATTACCCACCCCATCAAACTCAATCGCCCAAACTATAGCTCTTAAACATTCCCAAAATCACCAACCGACCAATTCATCAAATACGCAATAATCTATGATTTTGCCCAAACACAACCTAGTTTATCAAATCAATCCATAATCAAACCAAATATATCAACCAATAAAATAATAAAATCAAATCGTAACTAAATCAAACATAAACCAAAGCAAGAGATTAGGGTTTAGAAAATTTATACATTGATGAGAATTTTAGGTTAGGGTTTTGAGAGAGGTAAGGAAACTTGTGAGGATGACGTGGGGTGGCTATCACAGCTTGGTCCTCAGCTCGTTGGTCTTATCGGATACTCGTCGGAGCTTGGTCGGAGGTGAAGGGAAGCAACAGGCGACGGGAGGGGAGAACGACGATGGGTGATGGTGGTAGGAGAGGTGACGTAGCTTTGATCGGAGGTGATGGGAGGCAATGATGGTCATCGGGGTTAGAGGTGGTGAGGCGGTTGGGGTCGTCCACGTCTGGGTGGTTGGAGAGGCGATGGATCATTCTAAATTTATTACATTGGTTATGAAACCATGACTACGAGGTGATGTAGTTAACATATACACCACATTGGTACATAACTTGAACATGAAACACCAAATATAACGCAACAATCACATTTAGTATACAATCTAATGGATGACCAATATAATGAAACCAATCAAAAACTCAATTTCAGAATCTTCATCGGTTATATTGAGTTGCAATAAGATTAAAAAATGAGGAAAAAATGAATTTGTAGATGAGTTGGTAGTTGAGAGGGTATGGATATTTAGCATGGGATGTGGACTAATAGATGTAATAAATTTATCTTTTTTATAATTAGATGTAAATAAATTAGATTTACTAAATGCATAACTAATCAAATTTGATATCAAAGAAAACCAAGCTTTGGTATCAAGAAATCTTAACCTAACTTTCTATATTTATAATTGATGTGGCCCGATTATATTGTTTGAAATGCTATGTTGGAAGATTTTTGTGTTGCTTTTTTTTTTTTTTTTTTTTTTGTCTTCCTTAATTTATAAAATGAGCTCTATCTTTTTTCAAAAAAAAATATAACAAAATATTATATAACATTATATAATAAAATGAGATGGGTTCAAAACATAAAATTATTTTGTTTGAATTAATATAACAAAAATATAGTTTTTCCATGTCAACATAATTAGAAAATTATTCTTTGTTCACAGGTGTTTCTTTGAAGTAAGAATTTTGATCCCTCATTTTTTTTTTTTGGTAGAACATCTTAGATTATGTTATCACTTCAAACTCGGTTTTATAAAACCCATCTCACCCTATACGCCTTTACTGTCATTATCTATCTATTCATTCCCTCCTGCACAGATTACAAATGAAATTGCCTTTCTATGATCAAAACTATTTGAGCAGGTTTCATACTTCCATCGTCAAATGCTCTCATGTTTCATACTTCCCTTAGAAGCTAATTCCTTTGTCCCAAATTATCTTCCACCAAGAAACATTAGACGCTGGATCGCATAAGGCCCTATACCCCTCATGAACTGTATACTCCACTATTCCTGGTTCAATTCTCCCTTTCAACTTGTCTCGAACTTTTAACATGTTCTTCCATACCCAAGATATGACCCTTACTTATAGTCAACCATCCATATACATCTCTCCTTTAAACAATAAGCACTGATCCACTTCGATCCTAGTCTTGCGTTTTCGTTCTCGATTTGATCCATTATTATTTATGTAACGTTGTCAATTAACAACTAATTCATCATTGTTTCAAGAATTTTCTTCGTTGGTTTATGCATGTCAAATTCTCAATCGTTCATGCATATCAACATCTTATAAGTCTATGCATAAATTATTATAGATTATTAAAAGTTTCATCATTATTAAGAATATGAAAAATACAATATGATGTTATTCGCTTTTTTTGGTTAATATGATTTCTTGTTGGTCTCTGCTCATTCTTCTCTCGCTCTCACATGCTGAATCTCTTACTCCCACACTCTCATACTTTCACCGTCTAATTGTTTTGTTCTCTTGTTGTCTAACTCTGTGATTCTATTGGAGAAGACTGTGCAATAACATTGCAATGGCACTTGCAACAGAGTGTGATAACCATCAATTTCATGGCATTAATTCTTACAGATCGTGCCAACCATTATCAAGGTCTTTCTTGGATGCTTTCTTTCTTTTATTTGCTCGTTAGTTTTCAACATTTTATTTCAAGAATCTATGGGTGGAAACTCTATTGTATTGGTGGAGAAATTGAATAATAGATGGAGTTTATGGATATGGTTGGTACGATATTTAGTTGTTGAGTTTCAAGACATTGATGCAATATTTGGTTGTTGTTTCCATATTGTATGGGATATCTGTTGGTGGATTTGCAATTTTGTTTTATTTTAAGAATCTGTAATATGTCGAGAAGTTGAAGAATTAATGGAGTCGGGTGATGTGATATTTTGTTGTGGGTATGTGATGATGTTTGAATGTTTACAGATATGATGAGAGAATGGAGGAACATAATTTCTTGACAGATGGGCTTCATGGCCAAATTGATGGAAAGTTAGTGACATGGAGGAAGTTTCTCTTTAAAAGAAATCACGAAAGATTTTTCTTTGTTAATCGAATAATCCGCAAATCCGAAGCACTTTTTAAATCAATTTTGACTGACGGGCTCACCACGGAAGTTGAGGGCCATAGAAAGAAAACAAGAAGCTGAAGCAAAAAAAAAAAAAAAAGTGAGACGCTTCAAAGATTATGTTGAGGTTTTAGTAATCAATATTTCAAATATGTGTGAAGATGTTATCGATCTACTTGATGATCATTGTTGCAATGACTTGAATCCCAAAGAAATGCCCAAAAGTCTATGAAGGAAGGTTCGGATCGCGAATTTGAACTCACGAAATGGATGAAACAAATCGAAAATTGTAGATTGTTTCATTTTTGGTTTTGTGTTGTGAAGCTTCTGTCAAAATTTCAGCCCGATCCGACGGACTGATCAAGAGTTATGACCCTTTTGACCCTAGGGGTAGTTCGGTAATTTTGATGTATGCGGAGTACTATATAAACTCCATTTTGCATAACTAGGATTTGGAATTCATTGACCCTAGCAGCCGCCACAAACAAAACTCAAGAAAAGCTTTGTAACCTCTCGAAATTCAGACGAATCAATTGATCCGTCGCTTGCCCGTGGAGTAGCCCAGTTTGGGGTAAACCACGTTAATCTCGTGTTTGTGATTTGCGTTGGATTTTTTGCTTGAATCCTAACAATCATCTTATCCCCCTCCCATAGTGACTTGGGAGCCAATTATATTTTATCACCATATGTGAGTATGAAACTCGAGTCGTTGTTCTTCATGCATCGTGATCCTCATTCAAAATAATAGATTAGTTTTCGATTGTTGGGTTTGTATTGGTGAATCGTAGGAGAGTTATTACTATAGATATCTCGTCAAGGTCGAGACTCAACAAGAGCGAAGAGTTATTGCTGATGAGTCCGTGGAGACCTATGAGGTAGATTACCATAGGTATTCGGTGATGTATAGCGCATTTTGCATCATGCCCTTTTGGTTATTTGGGTTCTACTATTTATAGTTGTTTTAATTATTAGATTTTTGGTTTGGTGGTCTTTCAAATGCTTGTTTTGAATGATCTATATTTTTTTCAAATATTTTTTGATAGATATGTGTGCTAATCAAGATTCATGTATGTCACTTATACTTTGTTCTCAATCGCTGCACTAACTTGATGATCAGTTGTGCTGTGATTTCGAATCAAGTAATGTTTTGTGTAATGCGAAAGAACAAGCTTGCTCCAACATTTAGTACGTGATGTACCTAATAGGTGATATTTTCGCTCATCCCCTTCTACATTGTTTGTTTCGGGACAACATTCTTTAAGATATGAGCTTATGTTTGTTGATGTATTGATTTAATCAACATTCATATGCGCTAAGATGCAACAGATGGTAGTAACCCAACGGTGAACCTCGTTATTGTCCTATTTATGTTGCATTCGGATGAATTTATTAACCGAATATCTCTTCTAGATCTCAAAATATTGCTTGTTCGCTCCTAGTTTGTTACCATTAATTCCTAAATGGAAGACGAAGACGAATACATAGATGTCAGTTTGCAGCAAAAGTTTCATCTTCGAAACAAAGAGAATAGAGTGTTGATTTTGTAGGATTTATGAAGAGTAAAAACTGGGTTTCATGGATGCGAATAGAGAGAAGATGGATTATGATGTGGGACAAGGTTGGGGTAGTAGGAATATTATGAAAGTAATTGGAACGAATCAAATTGGAAAAACTTTGTTGAAATTGTTATTATCTTTAACTGTGACCAACGAAAATAGGTAAAATGAGGTGCATTACATATGTAAATTGAATTGGTAAAATATAATAATATAGACTCGAGTTGGTTTTTTGTAAGACAGCATTGATATCTTGTAGTGAACAGCCTTATTATGAAAACAAGCGAAAGCAGCCAAGTGTTGAAGATTCTAAGTGGTTTTATATAAAAATTCCTAGAAGGTCATGGTAGTGTCAACTTTACACTATCAAATGGTCTCACACTTCTATAAAATAATATGTTGTATTTCCAAAAATGCAAAAGAAATGTTTTTATTTCCAAAGATATTCAGCTCAATGGCTTTCATATTTAAAGCACAAATGTAGATGATAAAGAATATATGTACATAACATCTATTATTGATAGTTGGACACAAATCTTAAAAAAACTTTCAGCATTTTTTTCCAGGGATATATTTTGTGGAAATCAGAACAATCGAGCTACATAATATAATGAACTCGAAGTTTATTAACTCAGAACTTGTCATGCTTTGGCATGAACAACTTAAACATCCAAGCACTACGAAGATGAGATGAATTTTTGAAAACTCACATGAGTACCCATTACAGAATATGAAACATTGGTTAGGTATTTTGTTTTCTTTTTCATAAGAAAAACTGATCATGAGACCTTCCATATCAAAGGTATCGTTTGAATCTCCTTTCTTCCTACAAAGAATTCAAGAGCATATTTGTTCGGTAATTCATAATCCTTAGGATCGATTAGATATATTATGGTTTCAAAAAATGCCTCCACTAGATGGTTTAATGTCAATCTTCTTTGTAGTCGTAATGTTGTGTTGCTAAACTTCTATCTCAAATTATAAAATTATGAGATCAGTTTTTGGGTATTTTAATTGAATTCATCCATCTTGATAATGTTGAGAAATTCAATTAAACACCCTGTTCCTCATGTAGATTCTCAAAATAGTCTATTAGAGTCTATAATTAAAAACTTCAAATGAACTTCTAATCTTTGAATATGAAGATAAGTTACTTGTCTTTGTTTGAAGACAAGTAATTTTACATGCATCAAATCTTATCCGTATTAGACCAAAATCATACCATAAATATTAATCGTCACTATATTTGGATCTACGATTATGTCCCTATTGTATCTCCACAACGGACTAAAATTAGACTCAAAAAAAGATTTGAAATTTATGTTGGTTTTGATTCGTCACCTATTATTCGTTTTCTAAAATCATCAATGACGATCTTTCTCATGCTAGACTTCACATTGCTATTTTGACGAGAAATTTTTTTCCTTAAGAAAAGAGAATATATTGAAAGAATCATAATCATAGTTATCACATCCGAACCGGTGATTGACCCGACGAGGCCTTCGTGTCACGGGTCACGGGTTCAACTGGTTGAACCGGTGGTTGAACCAATTTATAATATTTAAAAATAATTATTTGATTATTTTTCATAAATATAAACATTTATATATCTTATACAAGTGTTTTTTTTAAATAACCTAATATATGTGTTTGTTCTGATAACTAAAAAAATATGCATGTTTTAAATTTTTACACTTTTTTTTAATTTGGTCCAACCGATCATGTTTTCCCAATTTTTTATCTGATTTTTATCGGGTTAGATTGGGTCAATTACTTGTCTAATTTTTTAGTTGGACCGACCCGATTAGACCATCAGGTCGCGGTTCAATCGGTTCGACAGGCCGGGTCGATCTGACTCTGATACCTATGATCACAAGAAATATTTATGTGAGAAGCGTCAAGCATACATATATTAGAATTCCAGATAAACTAATTTGAACTTGAAGTTCAAATAATTCTTCATAAGCAGAATATTACAAACAAAATTCCTGATCTTTTTAATAATGCGGATAAAATTATCAAGTCACATATACCTACAGTAAATAAGCCAATAAGAAATACCTCACGACAAGATTGATATCAACACTATTATCAAACATTCTATATTAGATGATAAATCGCGCCAAATAAGTGAAAGAATAATTGAGGAAACGTTGCATAGGACAGTGCCCGAGGGTTCACAAGAAACCGAATACTTATTCGAATAAGGTTTATTTGATTCAATTGTACCGCGAAATCTTTTAATTTAAAAGATATTCTAAACGAATTATTGGATTTGCACATTTTCTTGCCTATGTCCTGGCCTATGCCGGACCCGTTCTTGACAATAGACTGCTTTCCTGACAATGAGGAATTTGAAGAGTACGAATTTCATTTTGGGGTGACGGAAGGATCGTACCATTCGAGCCTCTTTTTTCATGCTTTCCCGGAGGTGGAGAAAGCTGCAATCAATAGGATTTTCCTAATCCTCCCTCCTTGAAAGGAAGAACGTGAAATCCTTTTTCCTTTCCGCAGAGACCAGGAGATTGGATTTAGTCGTAAGAAGAATGCTTGATATAAATAACTCACTTCTTGGTCTTCGACCCCCTCAGTCACTACGAAGACCCCCGATCAGTGCAATGGGATATGTCTATTTATCTATCTCTTGACTCGAAATGGTGCAAAAGATTATTTTAAAAAAGAAATTTAAAAAATATTATTTAAACTTTTGAGATGAAAGGTGTCACTTCACAAGAGGCATCGACTCGATATAAAACTCAAAATGAAGACCAGAAGTTCATAATTCTAGAGGCCACGATAAATTATTCATATACAAAACATGTATGATACAAAGAAGTGGTTGATATTGATGACATATTTGTATACTTTATCGCATTAGAAATTGATGTAAACCTCAACAGATCTTCCGAACCCCAAAATGTTAAAGAATGTCGACAAAGAAGATTGAAAAAAATGAATTAAAGATACAATCAAGACAGAATTATAATTTTTGTTTAAACAAGATATTTTTTTGGACCAATTGACTGAATACTAGATGGTGTAACGCTTGTTGAAAATAAAATGGGTATTCGTTCGAAACAGAAATGAGATGAATGAAGTTGTGAGATACAAATCTCGATTTATATCTTAAGATTTCTCACAAAGACCTAGTATTTATTATTCAAGAATGTACTCACCGGTGATGGATACAATTACATTTCATTATCCCATAAGTGTGATAACTATGGAAGGTTTGGAAATCAAATTAATGTATGTTGTCACTGCATGTTTATATGGATCCCTTGATACTATGATTTATATGAAAATCCTAGAAAGATTCAGGGTGCCTGAAGCACAAAAACTTAATCGGGTATATATTGATAGTTTGCAGAGATCATTTTATGGATTGAAAAAATCTGATCACATGTGGTGCAACGATTAAGGAATACCATATCTGAAATGGATATAAAAATGTTTAGTATGTCCATGCGTCTACACTAAAAGATCAATGGTTTTGTGATTATTACTATGTATGTGGACTATTTGAACCTTGTAGGTGCTGCAAAGGAATTAATTACAACGTCACAACTTTTGAAAAGAGAATTTGAAATAAAAGATCTTGAAAAAATCAATTTTTATAATGGAATATAAGTAGAATATTTATCATCTGAAATATTCATCCATCAATGAATTTACATAGAGAAGATACTATATTAATTTTTAATAGATAATGATCATTCGTTCCCCAATAGTTGTTCACTCATTGGATGTTAATAAAGACAAATTTGACCTTTAGAAAAGATAGAATAAATTTTAGAAATAATAAATTTCCTATCTAAGTGCAATTGGACATTAATGTATCTCACAAATCGTACAAATCATACAAATCATATACTACATTTGTTGTTAATCTGTTTTTAGGCATAACTCTACACCTACAAGGAGGTATTAGAGCGGAGTCAAGTATGCCATAAGCTATCATTGGGGAAGCATTAATATAGGATTACTTTATTGTAAAGGAATGAAGTTTACATTGATAGGATGCGCTCATGTCAGATACATGTTTGATCCTTACAAAGAAAAATCACAAACAGAATTTATGTTTACTACTAGTGATACTGCTATATCTTAGCAATTAGTACAGTAGACTCTCAGAGCGACTTCTTTATATCATTTAGAGCTTATAGTAATGTAAGAAGCAAACCGAAAATTTGTATTATTGAGATCAATGATGCAACATGTTCAAGGGTCATATGGGTTGTCATCTATCAAGGAACTCCCACCACACTTTATGAAGATAATGATTTTGAATAGCATAGCTCAAAAGAGGATACATCAAAGATAACAGAATAATACACATCTCACTAAAATTCGTTTATACTCACGATCTTCAAAAAGTTGGATATATTGATATGAAGCAAATATGCTCAAGTGACAAATTAGCTTGCCCGTTTACAAAACCATTATCGAGTATAACGTTTGCACGAGATAGGATTGAAATGCATAGACTTAAGGATCTACTTCAATAAATTTTAAAGATTAAGAAGATTTGGTTTGAGAGGATGACTATATTCTTTTTCCTTCGTTGTGATTTTATATCACTCGGATAAATCAGAAAAGGTTTTAATGAGGCGGTCTCACCTCAGGTATATGATACATTCAAGGGGAGTATTGTGATATACATATGAATGTTATCTATATCTTAATTAACTGTGCATCTTACCATTATTATTTTATTATCCTTTACTAGTCTTTAACCTAAATAGTTATATTATTGTTATACTTCACATTATGCACGTAGAAACTAATATCAACGACTATATATGTCTATATTAAATTACAATGAGAAGCTAAAATATTTAATAGTTTTAAATTTTTTTTGATTAATTTTGAAAAACTATTTTCTTATGATATTAAAGTAACAAAATAATCATGATAATAAATCAACTTATATGATGTTATAAAGGCTCATTCCAAATTTATTATATTAGTTATAAAATCATAAATATAGAGTGATGTAGTTAAGATATACACCACAAATATACATCACATTAGTTATCACATTTATAACACAATCCTACGGATGACCAATACGATGAAACCGAGCTCAGTTCTGTAACTACATTAATAGAGTGCAGGAAGATTAAAAAAGGAGAAAACATGGATTTGTAGATATTTTGGTAGTTAAGAGGTTTGGATGTTTACAATGGGATGTGGACTATATAGATGCAATAAATATTATTTTATAATTAGATGTAAATAAATTAGATGAATTAAAATTATTTTAGAACGATCAAACATTATCTATTTTATAAAAATATTATATTATAATAATGATAGAAATTATTAACTTCAACATCATATTCAAAAAATATTTTTTCTCATATCATTGATAACAATAACAAAACATCCCAATATAATTGAGGTAAAATTTACATGAACAAACGTGCATGATCAAAATGATGAACAAGCGAAATTTTCATTTTCATTTGTTGTCAATTTCTGCCCAGTGCGCAAAAGCACCAAGTCTCCCACTCCACACTGACCAGTACACCGCCGCCACCGCCTCGCCCCACCGTTTCACAAAATGCTCCGCTCCCCCCCTTCTCCTCCACGCCCCTCTTCCCCTCTCCCAAACCCCACCTCCCGCACCACCAAAACCCTCCCCTCTCATCTCACCCTCCCATCACCCAATTCCACCCCTTTCCCTCACATTCCCACACCCAAATGGCCCTCACTGAACCCCAAACCAGCACTCCCCCAATCCCGACACCGTATCATTTCCCCACTTCGTTGTGGCATTTCGTCAAACACCTCATCTGCATTCGGAGAGGAAACCCTAAGGGACTCAAGTCACTCCGCCCCGCTCACCCACATTCCCACACCCAAATGGCGCTCACTGAACCCCAAATCAACACTCTCCCCATCGCGATCACATTTCATCTTCCCACCTCAGTGCGGCATTTCGTCGAACACTTCATCTGCAGACAAAATCCCAACCCTTAGGAGCTTTGTTGAGGGAGTGAGTGAGGCGTTTTCGACTGCGTTTCCGTTGTGGGTATCATGTGGGTGCGCGTTGGGGCTATTGAGACCGGGTTTGTTCAAGTGGGTCGGGTCAGGGTTCAATATTTGGGGGTTGACGGTGACCATGCTTGGGATGGGGATGACGCTGACGCTTGATGATTTGAGGGACGCGATGGCGATGCCGCGGGAGTTGTTGATTGGGTTCGTGCTTCAGTATTCGGTGAGTCTGTGGGCTTGTTGATGTTATCGGCAAGTTACAAGAGAGCATTTGATAGATACATATCATCTTAGATGAAGTATAAGTGTTGTACATGGGAGGAAAACGTATATGTAAGTTTAAGTGGGGATTTCAATATACTTACCCTCTGGTGAACTCCAATGTGATTCACAGTGGTTGCATTTCAGGGTAGTCAATTCTATGGTGGGATGAGTGAACTATAGAGGGAAAATTTGAGAACTTTGTGGTGTAATTCGTTGAACCTGATGTTGGCTTTCATGTGATAAATTATTTAAATGTCAGTGCAAGAAATTAACGAATGTTAAAGCCATGGATAGATCGAGAATTATATATATAGGTCGTAGTCGATACTATATAAGCAACCATTTGTTATGTTTTATACTAGGCCATCACGGATCATTTTAGCGATTTGCAATAGTTTTAACTTCACTGGTCCCTTGAATAACTGCTTTTGGTAACAGTGATACCTCATACAGCGACATCAGTGTTTTGACCTCTCATCCCATTCCTAGACCTAACGCTACCCAAGATGCTTGCTATTGCCTCTTAACATCAACCTGTTGTTGTTGCAGGTGATGCCACTCTCAGGATATTTTATTAGCAAGATCTTATGCTTACCATCTTATTATGCGGCTGGTCTGATTTTGGTGGGTTGCTGCCCTGGTGGTGAGCTTAATTGTGTTGTGGAATTCTCTTTGCGTTGTTTTTATCATTTCACCTTTTCATGCTTTCAATGTTTTACAGGAACGGCAAGTAATATAGTCACGTACCTTGCAAGGTTTGTTGACAAAAGCAAATCCATTCTTATATTGAATTTTCCTAAGATCTTAGGTCAATGGAAATAATAACTCTGTTTTCTTATCTTTTTGCAGAGGAAATGTAGCTCTTTCTGTGCTAATGACTGCAACAAGCACGCTAACTGCTGTGGTTGGTATATTAGAGCTTCTATCTCCTTCTTTTTCATTGTTTTCTTTCCCTAGTAATTTTTATTCCGGTAATTAGTTACGTGTCATCGAAGTAACAAGGACAAGAACATAGACCTAGTATATGGGTATTGTACTATCTAGATAAAAGATTCTTTACCATTTGAGGTAGCAAAAAACGGAGGCATATGGGGGAAACGAGCTAAGTTGATAGTGATAAGTCATAGGGTTCACAGATGTCGAGATGCGAGAAGATAAGTTGATCTAGCTATCTCCATAGCCTTTATATATTTTTTCTTGATTAAGGCAAAGATAAAGGCCTACAGGTAAAGCGGAAACTCAAATAATCCTGTTAAGTTGGGGAGGGTGAGACATATGCATTCTTGTCCATGTAAAATACGGACAGACTGTTTCCTTATATCCTCAAGAAGTCTCAAATTCTTATCTACGTGGTTGGAAGAAGAGTTGATTACCACCAAGGAAATTCGTCTGGACAAAGATTTTTCTTGATTATATCATTTAATTATAGAGTGAATCTCAGGTTGACAACCAGTTATAAGAATATTGTAATTTCAAAATGTATGAGCTCTGCATATTGATCGGATACCCTTGTAAATATGTCTTGTCATAGATTATTTATCTCGACAATGACAAACTTTCTTGTTGCTAGGTTAGACTATGTACATTCCTTCTCAACCCTGTTCTAAATGGAAGTATTTGACGTTAGATCATAGTAGTCGAGTTTAGTGTAGTTTCTCCATCATTTGTCTCGCTGATAATATGTTTCTTTTCTAGCTTATTCTTGAGTATCTTTAAGGTCAGCTCGGTTTCTGAACTTGATTGAATAGGTTATAGCAGGAAGAATCATCCCCAACCTCTTTGCTTTACAACGTAGGCTCTGATTCATAGAAGTTATTTGTAGTTTTTGCTCTTGGCTTGTCCTGTTATGAATCTCATTAGATTTTCCTAAAAAGCGATTGACTTGCTATGTCAAAAAGTTTCTCATAGTGTCAACTGTCAATACACTGCGTAACATCTTTACACTTGAAATCTCACTTGGATCATACGAAGTGTTTTCTACTAATAGATACTCTTTTTTCCATTGTTAAGGTCATGACTCCCTTTCTCACTGCCAAACTTGCTGGGCAATATGTTGCAGTTGATGTGGCAGGACTCTTGACGTCCACTCTGCAGGTTTCATTCATCTTTTTTCTTTACTCACATAGTGCATGTTACGCATTTTCTTGCATCGTGAGATCTTGGGGTTGCTGACCCCCTTTTGTGACCATGGTTTACTGAACCGGCCTGTTCAAGGGCAAACCAAACCTATTTTGTGGGACCCGGTATCGATTCATGGGTTAATTGGTGGTTCAGCAGAATAAGTCTTGAATCGATTGAACCGGTCGATTCAATTATCGGTTCACCCTTGAACCAGTCAGTTCACGATATGTAGAAGATGATGCTCTAGCTGATGAGGCTGAAGTCGATCCTCACAACTCGTCTGACGATGATCCTCATAACTATAACTCGTCCGATAATGATAGTGGTCGTAATGATTCTAATCTTCCTCTAAGATATATGAAGGCGATCATTATTTTTCTTTTTATTGAGTTCTGGATATTGTGATGACACTTATTAATAAATATTTTCGTGTTTATGCTTGTTTATTATATTAATATTTGTCCTTCCTTTTAATGATTATTGATTATTCTAACATAAACTTATTTATGTTTATGCTCATTTTTATGGAGAAAAAGAACTTATTTAGTTTGACTTGAACTACTCCGATTTGATCTGGTTTACAACTAAAATGGTGAACCTCACCGGTTGTTCGGTTTCGATTCCGATTCAGAAAAACCTTGTTTGTGACTAGATGAAACTCGGCGTACATAAACTAGTCTGCCTATTCTTGATAAATTTGTGCTGCAATGTGACCTAGAGGATTAGCAAAAAAGCCTTGCCTCCACCAGGTCACTTAGACTCTGGATAATGTTGAAACCCCTCGGATTTCTGCTCTGTGGCAAAAGCAAGTCCAATTAGTTCTGTGATTTCTGCAGTTCTTGTTGCTTGTTTTATTGCAGGTTGTGCTTCTTCCAGTCCTAGCTGGTGCATTTCTGAACCAGTATTTCCAGGGCCTAGTTAAACTGATTTCACCCGTTATGCCACCTATTGCTGTGGTAACTGTGGCCATTCTATGTGGGAATGCTATTGCACAGAACTCCTCGGCGATCCTTACGTCGGGTGGACAAGTTATCCTGGCTTCATCTCTGTTGCATATATCTGGTTTTCTCTTCGGATACCTGGTTTCAAGATTACTGGGGATTGATGTTTCATCTTCACGGACCATCTCCATCGAGGTTGGCATGCAGGTAAATTCTCTGATTTGAGTGGAACATCAATGGAATAAGCATGTCTCTTGCAACACCTTGAAGATACATTACTCACTTCTGAGATGGAGCTCATATTTAATTTAAATGTTTGCCGATGTATCCCTAGTTCATGAACTTGTTTCATCGCCTTGGGCTGATTTTGTGTTACCCAACAATTCACTAAAACATTCTTTGTTTCATCACATTCTGGTGCTCTCAGAATTCAGTGCTTGGAGTACTGCTCGCTGCCCAGCACTTTGGTAATCCATTGACATCAGTACCATGTGCTGTTTCTAGCGTTTGCCACTCAATCTTCGGCAGTGCTTTGGCTGTGATTTGGAGACGTTCCACCCCAAAAGAAATCCAACATTGAATGTCTTCAGAATCCATGCTCCTGCTGGTAAATACCGAAGAATTTCATGTTTAATTTCTGAGTTCTGTGAACTTGATAAGACTGGTCGTTTCGTGCATATAGCAGAAGCTTGAGTTCTCAAGCTTTCGGTAAAGCTCAGGTCGAAACAGTGTCAAGAAATCGTGTATGTATGAACTGTTTTATTTGCTAGGCTAGGCACCGTGGTTAGACCGACAAGTGTGTAGACATAGTGGAAACCCTTCCGTAATTTGTTGTGTTGGTGTGAGTTAGGTTCAGCAATATTTTATTTGCTTCACCTGTTTCTGGATTGGATTTCAATCCTGTGATCAGTTAGCGAAGCCATGCATGCAGAAATGCTGTTCTTGGAAACTTGCTGGTAATTTTCCTGTGAGATTCCATTCGAGGGATGGGGCTGTGGCACTGATGTTTCAGCTCTTTTCCGAGGCTCACTGCATGCACGTCTTGAAAACATCATTCCGCCCTTCTGCCCTATTATATGATCTGGTTCAGGACATGGATCACCTGCTGTGCAAAAGGTGCAGGAGGGGTATGCTGTGCATCATCTAAAACCCAAAAATGAACAAGGAAAAATAATTTAATTTTTTTTTAAATTTAAACCTTATTAAGTGAAAATGAACCCTATAAAAAAACAATAAGAACTTTTTAAAAAATAAATCCATAAAAAAACCAACCATAAAACAAAAACCATATAAAAATAACCCGCAAACCTCCACATGAACTGTTGGATGGGAGGGAGGATTGGTACCGCGCCCCAGCTGTACTTCATCCCACAGCAGGGGATCCAACTTCTGTCCTTCACTTTGGAATTGCCTTCATTTTTGTCCTCTCGGTCTATGCTCGAGGTGCACAAAGAAGTTTTTTCGGGGAAGTGAAGGTTGAACTCTTTGTACATGTAAGATATCCTGCAAGTAACCCCTTTCCTGGGTATATCTTTGCATAATTCATTCATCCAGAAGTGTAATCCTCCATTTTCATCAAATTATTGTTCTATACTGAGATTCAAACGATACTCATCTTTTTTTTAGTTTTCGAAAACCTTTTTTTTTTTCTCGAGAAATCACCTACAGAAAGCAAATTTTTTTTTTTTTTTTGCAGGAGCGATATATACATATGGTCTGTTTTTTTCCTTAACAAGTCGTATCATTTTTTATGGTTTTGGCATTATCTATCATCCGATGTGGTGATATCTCAAGGGTTCTGCTGCTGGAGTTCTTTTTCCCTATATTGGCTCATGAGGCATTAGATCAGCTGTCTGGAATCATATTTATGCAGCTTATTCTGTTACAAATTTGTTTGTTTTGGCAGCCAGTGGGAAAAGATGGGTATTCTAGAATAGAATGTGGCAAACCAGATTTGCTCCTACGGTGTGGTACAGAAGGAAGTGCATGTAGTAGTCAGAACTGTTCATTATCGTGCATCACAGGCGGTGCTGATCCTGGCAGAATGCTGTTTCATGGAGCATACATGCAGGGATCGAAACTCGTGTCAAAGTTGTATCTGCAGTCACTTTTGCTTCAGCATTATTGTCTGCGGCCCTGATTATAGTGGTATCATTCAGACAGTAGTGTAGGAGGTAAATTTTTTTAAGCAGTCAGCACACTTCTTGGGGGTCATGTTAACTTCTTCAAAGACCTTCAGCTAATTTTCATTTTGGGCTGAATCTGAAATTCTACATTGCTGTATTTCAAAAGTAGCCTCTGAAGTCATGCTCTTTACCACGACAAGTTTGGTGTCGAAGCCCTGGACAAAACTCGGCACCCCCCCCCCCCCCCCCCCCCCCCTCATTTTCTGGTGTGGTTCAGTTTCAGTGAGGTTCAGTGCCAGTGCCGTATGGTGCTTACCTATTGATATATTCAAAACAATCATCAAAAGTCCAACAGATACCAATAAATTGCTGAAGGTCATTGATGTATTTTGGGTGATTTGTCGGTCTCATCAACTTAAATTTTAGGGGTAGTTTGCTATCCAGTGGTGGTTGTATCTTTGGTAGTCGGACGCTAGGATGTTGCCTTGTGGATCTTTGTATGTGTGAATCTTAATGGTTTCCATATACAAGCATACAGAAGTATAATGTACAAGTACTTCCGTATTTTACTGGTGGGCATGGAGTTGTATGAGGATCCTCTAAAGTAGAGGGATACATCAAATCCCTAATCATATTTGGCAATTCCCGGTTCTACAGAAAGCAAAGGTCTTCTTGTGTTCTGTCTCATGGGTCGAGCCAGTTCGTAGACTTCATATTGCTCTGTTGTTATCCACGACTTTGTGTTGGCTGCTTTATTACTTAACACACTCCGTTACAACTCGATTAAGGAGTGCAAGCATGAAGAGCATGCTGTCGAGTAGGTTATCTGCAAGCATGAAGAGCATGCTGTCGAGTAGGTTATCTTTTTATGAATTGATGTTATACCCGAGCATGGGGCTCCCCTCTTATAAAGATCACATTAGCATGCCCGAGGAAAAATAGTTGACTGATTGAGCGATTCTTATTATCATCATTAGAGTCCTAGACAGATCAAAGCGATGAGCTTTTTATTAATGCTTTATTATAAAATCAGTCATTACTAGTAGTGTTTATGATAGACCCTAACTTAGTGGTCCAAAATCACATAGGACTATAGGAGAACGGATGTTTGTCACAAAAACCTGTAACTCTCACTGTCAAAACTTATCATCATCCTTATTGAGTTACCTATCGGCTAAAATACAAGATATCAAAATCGTATTATGAAATTCGTTTCGTCGAATTTGGTTCTTGATGTCTTCATTGGGCATAAAAAGATGTTGAACAATGTTTTAGTCATTTTCTTTTATCGAAATAAAAAAATAAGGGTTTTTATGAATAGACTTGCCTTGGATGTATCATTTTGAGCTTCGTATATAATATTTTCCTAAGAAATTTACGATTTTATTTTAAAAATGATCAATATTATCAACATGTTTCTACTCTTATTCTATTTACATCAAAATTCGTTTCGTCCATGGTAGCTTTGGAATTTGATGTCTTCCTTGGACATAAAAAGATGTTGAACAATGTTCTAGTCATCTTGTTTTATTGAAACAAAGAACAAGGTTTTTTTTATGAATGAATTTATCTTGGATGTTTCATTTTGAGTTTTGTATATAATATTTTCTTAAAAAATTTATGATTTTGTTTTAAAAAAAATCGATATTATTAACGGTCTTTTCACTTTTTATTTTACACACATCACCCATCTATCTTTTCAATTTTATTCTATATACATCACTAATCTAACAGTCATGTGATGTAATGTAATGTGAGTTGTGATTTGTGAATACGGACTTTATTACATACTAAACAATTCCTGGTCCTAGTCCTAGTCCTAGTCCTACAAAGAGTCTCTCGAGAGGGGAAACGAATCCCTTATAAGACTTGTGAACAGCAATGCCAATGAGGGCTCCAATCCCAAAACAAAATAAAAAATCGCCGGCGAACTGAGAAATCTTGGGACTCCGATTCCGGCATGGAGGAAATCCCGTGACATGGGTTTGTTCAACTCCGTTGCTCTCACTGGCTAATTTCAATTGTTGAAGTTTGCTCGAGTTTCGATGGCAATGGCGGATCGGATGACGGCGACGACGAAGAGCAACGGTGCCCTCACTTACTTGTATCTTCTCGTCTACATCGCGCTCTCCAGCGGCCAGATCTTCTTCAACAAGGTCTATCTTCCTCTTTCCTTCCTTTTCCTCTACTTTTAGCAAGATCTGTGTGATTGTGTGGAAAATTTGTGTCGATTGAGAATTGGATCCATGAGACTATGATCTAGATATTTTTAACAGAGAAGTGTTGATAAATAGCTTGGTTTGTGACTTGTGTCCTTTAGAAATGGCAAAATGATCTTTAATACAGACATTTGGTGTCAAATTTCTAACAAGTGTTGTGAACAATAGACGGTGTTTTGTTTTATCTCGTAGGCAAATTGGTAATTTGTAAAGAAAGGTTGTCTCACTATAAGCTATCCTTTTCCCAACTATGTGGTTAGGGTTCGACATTACTTCGAGCAACATGAGACAATCCATTCGTATTAAATTTGGAGTAGTAAAGTTACGAATATCTTGCCTCCGTAAACTCCATAATTGACAAGATTATTTGGATTGTTGCCATCGATTAGAAAAATTCCTTGATGAAGAGATAGGGTGCAACAATTTGTTATTAGGTTTATAGGGAAAACATTCATGGGAGTGACATAAAGGTATACATGCAAGGAATGACGATCCCTCGGTTGTTATCCTCCGTGAATATGTACAGCCTTCCGAATTAGATGTCTATGCACAATTTTTGTGCTTTGCTACCCTTTTTGGATATGACATAGTGATTGTGAGATGGAGATAAACTTAGTGCTGTATATGAAATGCATTGAAATCTATCATGATGTTATGTGGTTTTTGTCTTTTCTTTCATGCTAGTTATGTAGCTCTAGATCTCTTGCTCGAACTAAGGTAGCTTTAAGGGATAATCTCAATTCATGTGTTGTTTTTATAAATTTCTTGCCGGTTAATTAAAAGTTCTACTCATGATATCTCGCTTGAAATTGCAACTAATTATCTCTACGTGGTTTTTTACTGGAAGCTTGATTTTAATCTTCTTGAATCATTTCGAATGTCAGTCATATCCAAAGCTTATCTTACTTGTCAGCATCTCCTCTTTATGTTTAAAAATAGTAGATCTGCTCATGTTAATCCCGACCCAATTGATGAAGGGGGTAAAAGGTTGTTTGTACTTGCCGAAAGCTTTATATGGTATTTCCACGAAATTTTCAACTTCATATTATGTTTTGTATCCCTTATTCTGAAGCTAGTATTATCCTTATTCCTAGTTTTTCAGGAGGACGGTGCTTTTGATTATATGAATGATTCTGATGAGCCTAATGCCAGCATCGCGGCATGCCATGAAAAATATATTTCAAAAACTTATTTCAAAGAGCATGAGAGGCTACAAGACTCAAGTTTTCAAGATTATATTGTTCGTGTACTTGAAGGTAATCCTGAACGAGTACATGCAGAGCTTTTAGACTTGCATCACAATCTAGTTGGTGAGGGATCTCATCGCCATTTATCTTCGCACTTGAGATACAGCATTGAGCCAGATTCCATTTCTGACCCTTCTGGCCAACAATGCGAGATCATACTCATTGAAAGGTTGCCTTCAGGCGTTTTCGCCGACCCTTTCGAATATCAACATCTTATTCAACGTGGAGGTATTCTTGTTTCTTCTCTTGTTGGTTTTGGGTGCAGTTATTGATTCCAGTTCAGCATTTATATGATTATATCTATTAATCTGTTTACTACAGTGTTCAAGGATGCTGCTGTTTTTGGTGATACGAATTTGGAACTGCCTTCATTTTTGTCCTCTAGGTCTATGGTCGAGGTACACATAGAAGTTGATTCAAATATAACTTCTGGTCAGAAATTTTCCGGGGAAGTGAAGGTTGAACTCCCCGTACATGCAAGATATCCTGTAAGCAACCCCTTTCCTGGCTATAACTTTGCATAATTCATTCTGTTTGGATGAAGTGTAACCACCACTTCTGCCAATACACTGATAGTCAAACGATACTCAATACTTTTTCTGGTTCCGGGAAACCTTTTTTTTAAAAGGAGAAATCACCTACAGAAAGCAATAAATTTTTTGCACGAGCGATATATACATATGGTCTGGTTTTCCCTTAACAAGTCGTATCATTTTTTATGGTTTTGGCATTATCTATCATAAAATGTGGTGATATCTCAAGGGTTTTGCTGCTGGAGTTCTTTTTCCCTATATCGGCTCATGAGTCATGAGATCAGTTGTCTGGAATCATATTTATGCAGCTTATTCTGTTGCAAATTTGTTTGTTTTGGCAGCCAGTGGGAAATGATGGGTATTCTAGAATAGAATTTGTCAAACCAGATTTGCTCCTGCGATGTGGTACAGAAGGAAGTGCATGTAGTAGTCAGAACTGTTCATTATCATGCATCACAGGCAGTGCTGATCCTGGGCAGAATGCTGTGTCATGGACCATACCTGCAGGGATTGAAACTCGTGCCAAAGTTGTATCTGCAGTCACTTTTGCTTCAGCATTATTGTCTGCAGCCCTGATTATAGTGGTATCATTGCGGCAGTCTGGTATAGGTGGTAAATTTTTTAAGCAGTCTTGAATAAGACAGAGTTAGCACACTTCTTGGGGGTCAGCTTAACTTCTTCAAAGGCGTTAAGCTAATTTTCATTTTGGGCTGAATCTGGAATTCTACATTGCTGTATCTCAAAAGTAGCGTCTCAAGTCATGCTTTTTACCATGACAATGTTTCGTGTCGAAGCCCTGGACAGAACTCAGCACCCCGCCCTCATTTTCTGATGTGGTTCAGCTTCTGTGAGATTCAGTGCCAATGCCAATGCCATATCCTGCTTACCTATTGATATCTTCAAAATAATCACCAAAAGTCCAACAGATACCGATAAAGTGCTGAAGGTCATTGATGCATTTTGGGTGATTTGTTGGTCTCATCAACTTAAAATTTAGGGGTAGTTTGCTATCCAGTAGTGGTTGTATCTTTGGTAGTCGGACACTAGGATGTTGCCTTGTGGATCATTGTATGTGTGAATCTTTATGGTTTCCATATACAAGCATAGAGAAGTATAATGTACAAGTACTTCAGTATTTTAATGGTGGGCATGGAGTTGTATGAGAATCCTCTAAAGTAGAGGGGTACATCAAATCCCTAACCAGATTTGGCGATCCCCAGTTCTACAGAAAGCAAAGGTCTTCTTGTGGTGTGTCTCATAGTCGAGCCAGTTCGCAAACTTCATATTGTACTATTGTTATCCACGACTTTTTGTTGGCTGCTTTACTACTTAACACGCTCCGTTATGACTCGATTAAGTAGTGGAAGCATGAAGCGCATGCTGTCGAGTAGGTTATTTTATGAATTGACGTCGGAGAACATGTCGGAGTAGAGTATGGTTTTGATATTTCATTCTTGGTGTAGTGTACAAAATCAAGTGGTAATGTGTGATTCATATGCTGCATCTGTAATATGGTAGTATAATATTTGGGCAAGTATTCCTTTCAACATGGATTTCAGATGGAGTGCTTTGTGTCGTGCAGATATCCCAAGAGAAGGTGAGCGCCATATTGAGGTTGTAGCGTAATGACAGCCATAGGGCCATGAGCGTATGATGGGGAAAGCTCGAAAGAGAAGCATTGCAAGATCATTGATATAACCAACTTAGCTTCCATCATTGCGAAGTTTTGCCCGATGCATATACGTGGCCCCCATCCGAACGGGAAGAAGGCGGCATTCCCTTCTACTGCCTTTGCAACTCCTTCAGCGAACCTATCTGGCCTGAATTCTTTCGCATCCTCGCCCCAAAGCTTAGTATCTTGTTGAACAGAATTGATCACCAAGTTCAACATAATACCGGCTGGTAGAGAGAGGTTTCCTAGCTTTGTATCTTTAGGAACACTTCTCGTGGTTGTAATCACCGGAGAATACAGTCGGCTCGTTCAATATCATCGTCACCTTCGAATGAGAAAGAACATTGTCAGCTAGGTCAGATTCTCATGGCATCAAAAACTTTTAAAGCGAATCCCTTGAAGACATAAGCTCAAGTAATTACTGTTTTCAGGTGGTTTAACCCATCATATTCTGGTTTGCTGTTTCCAAACATTTTCAAAATCTCGTCTCGAGCCTTCGCTTGCCAGTCTTGGTGCTTGGCAAGCAGTATCAGTGTCCATACTAGCAGAACAGAAGTGGTCTCTTGACCGGCGAAGTAGAACAGCTTGCATTCTTCAATAACTTCCTCGGCCGTGAGTCTTATTTTTCTTCTTCCGTCTCCTAAACTTGAGTTCATCAATATGCTTAGCAAATCGTCCTTGGGGGGATCTCTCGCTTCCATCGCTCGCTTTCTCTTATCAATCATACCTCCGATTAGACCATGTATCTCGTCGTCTAGTGCCATCATCTGCTTGTTGCTTCTTGTTGGGAGGTACCTGGCCATGAAAGAGGATGAGCTTCAACTGAATACAGGAATCAAAACTCCGCCTAGTCGGAGATTCTCTCTTGTTCATAGGTGGTCCTTAATCCCGATTGTATGAAGAGGATTGTCTGTAAGTTAGCTAACAGTTTATGCGAGCTCTTTGAAAGCGAGAGAAGCATTTCGTAGTTACCTCCAACCTGGGATGAAACCTGTTCCGAAAATTTTGAATGCGAGATCAGCTTGCTGCTTGAGGAGTTGAAATGTCCTCCTTCCTTCATCATAACTACTGCCAAATGCTGCTCTTGATATCACATCTGCACTGAAGGTCTGAAAATATGGCCACACATCCACCTCACAAGGGCTTGATGTAGACAACAGCTCGTCCCATTTGCCGATCAGATCAACACAAGATGCATAGAATGCTGGTAGCATCAGCTGTATGAAAGCAGGGTTTAGAAAGCCGGAAAAAGTGCAGTAACAATGTTTTTATTGAGATTCAAAAGTCTGCTTCAACAGACGCCTAAACATTTTTGCCTTGGCATGCAGAATAATAAGAGCCCTTCGAGCATTTTTAACCTGTTAATCTGACAGGTTAAATCCTGTTTAAGCATGAGCAGGTGAGGATAGAAGCTGGAGAACACCTTCAACTTCTCGAGGTGGAAGGCAGGATTGAGCAACTTCCTGTGCTTGGCCCATTTCTCCCCTTCATACTGAGCCAAGCCAGGGATCAGCAACTTTGAAAACCTGTTCAATACCGGCTTATGGAAATCATGCATCCTGGAGAAAACTTCTCTAATCAACTCGGGTTTGGTGATGGTCACGTTTGGAAAGGGTCCTATCCACACAAAGGACTTCTTGCCTGCAAGAGTTGTTTCTGAAATTATCGTTCATGTTAAAGAATTTCTGATATTGATCAGTCTAGCCCAAAAAACGAAGTTAATCATTTAGCAACATTTTTATGTAGACATAGCTATCTATTATCCCTTTTTTCTTTTCCAGACGTGAGAAACTATCAGCTCACATATATTTTGAGCAATCTCAATCAATCAACAAGCCACAAAACATCAAAACAAAAACAACAGAAACATTCAAGCTATATCAGTCTTCGTGCATACCGAGCTCCCTGATTGTGCGGTCCACAAAGGGATCAACGCGACTGAAATAATTATTGTCGAACGCCATAGGCTTCGACATGACCTCCATTTTTATCGCCTGTGACTCCTTCATGTCGCCGAAGAGGAGCCTGTAGGGCTTGCCGGATAGTCCCTGCTGCCTGAGCCGCCTCTCGAGCTTCTTGGGTCTCAACCATATCCAGTTGATCACGAGACTCCATGTCCATGTTGCTAGGATTATGGCAACCGATACTATTACTAGTGGAACGGTTGTGGGTATGGTGAACTTCATGGCCGTGTTAAAGATCATGATGATTATGCTAATGTTGATGAGAGGATTTGGTATCGCCCTTCTTAATCCATTTTATGGGTTGCAACAAGTTGGAAAATATTAGTATGTGTTTGAGGACCACTAGGAGAAGTTTGATGAGTATAGACTATAGTGTAGAGGTGGCTATAATGTACTGCGTGGAAAATTTGCACACACAGTTTAACAATGTTGGGATCGAAA
This sequence comes from Drosera capensis, assembly GCA_001925005.1. Taxonomy (NCBI): domain Eukaryota; kingdom Viridiplantae; phylum Streptophyta; class Magnoliopsida; order Caryophyllales; family Droseraceae; genus Drosera; species Drosera capensis. Next base: position 151,051 of record LIEC01010637.1, read on the forward strand.
ACAAACCATATTAGACGGGTCTAATTCAACAGGGGGTATTTACAAACCCGTCGGGTTTGGGTATAAGATTTGGAATTGGATCGGGTATGGAATTTGGCTAAGAGAATCAGGTTTGCGTTTGGGGTGTATGATGAACGCGAACCTGCCGTATTGTCATCTCTATGTCCAAATTGGTGTTTCGCTCTGCTGAACTAGTGTCGTTGCAAAAATGTTTTGTTTCAGTCCTACAAAAATAACATCTGATTTGTCATAAAGAGACTATTATCGTTGCTCCTAAGCAAATAAGGTTCAGCTATCTAGAAAACGCAAGCATAGAGTGCAGTAACCATGATTCATTATAGAGTTAACAAAATCACCAATGATACATTATCACGTCCACTAAGCCTGTGATATTTCATTCTTCGAGTACTGTACAAGGTCGACCATGAAATTCGGTCAAGTATGTAGTGTAACTTTTGTCACTAAGGTGGTTTCAGATAACGTGCTTTGTATCGTGAACGGATCGCAAGAGAAGGTGAGCGCCGTATTGAGGTTGCAATGTAATGGCAGCCATCGGACCATGAGCATATGCTGGGGAAAGCTCGAAGGAGAAGCATTGCAAGATCATCGTTAACGCCAACTCAGCTTCTATCATTGCGAAGTTTTGCCCAATGCATATACGTGGCCCACATCCGAACGGGAAGAACGCGACATTCCCTTCTGCTGCCTTGGAAATTCCTTCCATGAACCTATCTGGCCTGAACTCTTTTGCATCGTTGCCCCAAAGCTCAGGACTTTGATGAAGAGAAATCATCACCAAGTTCAACATTATGCCTCCTGGTAGACAGAGGTTTCCTAGCTTTGTATCCTTGGTTACACTTCTCGTTGTTGCAATCACCGGAGAATATAATCGGAGGACCACTTTCAAAAACTATTAAAGCGAAATTTTCCGGGGAAGTGAAGGTTGAACTCCCCGTACATGCAAGATATCAGAAAAGTAAATCACGCCAGGGGAAAGCAAGAAAAGCAAAGCTGCCGCACTATTCATTGTTTGTATTGTTAGGCGCGGAGCAAAGTAAGTTTGTCCTATTAGGCGTTGCACCGCCTCTCCTCCTCCTATAAATACTTGATTGTAGGTTATTTGTAAATAATAAACTCAAGGGGCAGAGCTCACATGAGGGGTAGATCAATAAAAAGAAAAAAAATATAGAAAACAGGAAGTTTTTCCATCATGAAGAATAAATCAACATTTGATATCAAAGCAAGGGGTGGTGTATGTAGAACCCCGGTGAAAGGCAGCCAAGGAGATCCGGCAGAGGTGGACGAAGCCACTAGATCCAGCCGTAGCCACCTCAGCCAGCGCCGCTAGTCACTACCATCGGAGCCATCAACCCCGTCATCGTTCCACTGTCAGGATCCGCTACTCACAGTCTCGATCTCAGATCTGAAGGAGTCCGCCACCTTGAGTTGTTACGATCAAAGGAGGCGGTGTGAAAATGAGTAGCCACGTGAAGCGTCGGCGCGGGACCAAAGCATCCAGAAGCGGGGAGCGTCAGCATCGTCAGAGACGGATTTGTTCTCCTTGTGCAACGGCGGTTTTGGGTGGTGTTTGTTTGGGTGGTGGTGACGACATGAGGAAGAAGACGTGGTGTGAAGAGGAAGAAGAGGAGGCGGTGGGGAAAGTTAGGTGCGTTTGAGCAAGAGAGAAAACAAAAGAGGAATAAAGAAAAATCTGACAATGTTTTTCCCATTGTGTTTCTACATTTTTGGAAAGAAATAAAGGAATCTGTAGGTTATGGTGCGTGGTCACGCATGAATGAAAAAAAAAAAAAAAAAGAGGAATAGAAAAGTGTCAAGGGAATTTTTTTTTTATACGCATAAAATAGGTAGTTGCGTGGAAACAAAACTACACAATTTTTTTTAAAAAAAAATCCCAAAATGTCTATTATTTCCCAGCAGTAATCGAAGGAGAACAATGGAGTGCCGTTCAATTTTTCAATGCTGAACTCCTCCAATTACACGATATGGGCAATAAAAATGGAGACAATCCTAGATGTCCGGGAAGTATGGGAGACGGTTGAACCAGAAGAGGGCGAGGAGAGTAATCCAAGAAAGGATAAAAAGACGCGTGCGTACATCCTCCAATCAATCCCCGAAGATGTTCTTCTTTAGATTGCGAAGAAGAAGACAACGAAAGAAATTTTGGAAAGTTTGAAGATGAGGTATCTAGGTGCTGATCGAGTAAAGAAAGCTCAGTTGCACACATTGAAGAGTGAATTTGATTCTCTACGATGAGAGAACAAGAGTCTATTGACGAGTTCGTAAAAAAATTCAGTGGAATGTCCAGCAGATTTTATAGCCTTGGTGCAGATCTTGGCGATGCCGCACTAGTCAAGAAATTACTCGACTATGTGCCAGACAGATATTTCACAGTGGTTGCTAGGATCGAACAATTTTTCGATCTTGAGACGATGTCGTTCGAGGAGGCCATAGGACGATTGAAGGAATTCGAGGAGAGAGCTCGACTTCGCGAGAACACCAATAGTGGTGAGAGTCAGCTCATGTTCACTCTTAACGAACGGCAGACACCTTAGAAAAATAGCACTTCGTCATCTGGACATTAACGCGAATCCGACGTTTCAGACCGAGACAAAGGCCAGTGACGTGGACGAGATCACGGAAGGAGAGATTGAGATGATGATTATATAGCTCGCCAGGAAGGTACGGGAGGTACTGATAGCAGCAGCCGTAACAAAAACCACATTAAGTGTTTCAATTACGGGAAGATGGGACACTATGCTTCGGAGTGCCATAGCAAACATGGTACGGTCGTGTTTGTGTTATTGTTTTCCATGTCTCAGGAGGAGATACAAGCTAAGCAGCAAGGCATCATACAACCTAGAGAAGAAAGCGTGGTGAAGGTTTTCACCATGTTAAGGAGAAGTCATCAACCAAGAATATTTAGTACTTACAGAACGGTGCGAGCAATCATATGACGGGATGACGAGAAATGTTCCAAGAACTTGATGAAAAAATCACCCGGGAGGTGAGGCTTGACGATGACAATGTCGTTCAAGTCATCGGCAAAGGAACGGTCATGTTCCAGTGCAAGAATGGAGATCAGTATATCCTTTATGAGGTATACTATATTCATAAAATTTGCACTAATATCATCAGCCTTGGACAGATGATAGAGAATGGGTGTAAGGTGAACATGGTGGGAGAAGCCATAAAGGTATATGACAACAGCAAGTTGTTGATGTTCGTAAAACGCACATCAAATTGCCTTTACAAGATTAGTTTGGAGTTAGCCAAAACAATCTGTCTCCTAGCAAGCTTCGAAAAACCGAAAGGTGTGGAAGGTGCAATAGAACCAAAGTTAGCCGCACGTGCAGGTTGTTCGCCACCTGCGGTAGGAGAGGCAAATACATCTACCTCGATTGTGCGCAGATCATTACAAGTTTCGGGTTCCCCTTGACACCAACAGTGGCGAAGTTCGACGACGACGATAGCGAGATCATCAACGCAGACAATACAGAGGCAATGATAATTGCCTCATTGAATCTGACACTATCCTCGATCCACAAGATAATATGGATTTGGACCGCAAGAAGTCTGGTGGCCTCGAAAGGAAAAACTGGGTCAATAACCTTATTGGGCGCGGAATTGGCGTGGAAGAAGAAGCAAATGGCATCCATGCCAAGATGACAGAAAAAAGTGAGACGTGAAAAGGTGTGCTGAAAAAATTCATGAAGGTGGGAAAAAAGCGGGAAGCTCTAATAACCAATTTGCAAATAAGAGTAAAGGGTGTGGAAGCGAGACCGAGTTTATGACAGCCACTGCAACAGGCCAAACTCTTTGGCTAAGAAACATGTGATGAAGTCTTGTGTTCTAGAGCCATGTCAAGATTAGGGAGGAGCATGTTAGCTATAATCTATGACCATGGCAAGAAAAGAAGAACAAAGAAAAATAAATCACGTAAGGGGAAAGCAGGAAAAGTAAAGCCGCAGCACTATACTGTTTGTATTGTTAGGCGCGGAGAAAAGCAGATTGTCCTGTTAGCCGTTGCACCGCCTCTCCTCCTCCTATAAATACTTGATTGTAGGTTGTTTGTAAATAATAAGCTCAGGGGTAGATCAATAAAAAGAAAAAAAAAACAGAAAACTGGAAGTTTTCCCACCAATTGTTTTGGGCTCTCCACGCACCACCATCACGATCTAAACCATTATCATCAACTTAAATTTTAGGGGTAGTTTGCTATCCAGTGGTGGTTGTATCTTTGGTAGTCGGACGCTAGGATGTTGCCTTGTGGATCTTTGTCTGTGTGAATCTTAATGGTTTCCATATACAAGCATAGAGAAGTATAATGTACAAGTACTTCAGTATTTTAAGGTTGGGCATGGAGTTGTATGAGGATCCTCTAGAGAGGTACATCAAATCCCTAATCATATTTGGCGATCCCCAGTTCTACAGAAAGCAAAGGTCTTCTTGTGTTGTGTCTCATGGTCGAGCCAGTTCGCAAACTTCATATTGCTCTATTGTTAACCACGACTTTGTGTTGCGACTCGATTAAGTAGTGGAAGCATGAAGCGGATGCAGTCGAGTAGGTTATCTTTTTATGAATTGATGTTATACCCGAGCATGGGGCTCTCCTCTTATAAAGATCATATTAGCGTGCCCGAGGAAAAATAGTTGACTGATTGAGCGATTCTTATTATCATCATTAGAGTCCTAGCAATGATCTTTTTATTAATGCTTTTATTATAAAACCAATCATTACTAGTAGTGTTTATGATAGACCCTAACTTAGTGGTCTAAAATCGCATAGGACTATAGGAGAATGGATGTTTGTCACAAAAACCTATAACTCTCACTGTCAAAACTTACCATCATCCTTATTGAGTTACCTACCGGCTAAAATACAATATACCAAAACCGTAATTATGAAATTTGTTTCGTCGATGGTAGCTTTGGTTCTTGATGCCTTCGTTGGGCATAAAAAGATTGCAAAAGGTAATCTGTGGCTTAAGGCAATGAAATGAATAAAGGGACACTTGGTGGAGCTCGCTGCTTTTTCTTGTTTATTCTTGCTGATGTATATTTTTGCCTGACCTGTTGTACAAAACAATGAGAGCTTCCCTCCCTTTATATGCTAAACATAAACAAATGCTAAATAAAATAATCAAAGCTTCCAGCAAAGTGTAACTTTAACACGTTTTGTCCGTCTCAAGCAAAGTATGACTTTAACAAGTTTTGTCTGTCTCCATGCATTGTTTCTGGCGGATAGAATTTCTAAAGGATAAAAATATTAATTTTAGTCAACAACAAAGATGTTGAACAATGTGTTAGGCATTTTTTTTTATCGAAATAAAAAACAAGGTTTTTTATGAGTGGGTTTGTCTTGGATGTATCATTTTGAGCTTTGTATATAATATTTTCCTAAAAAAATTATGATTTTATTTTTAAAAGGATCAATATTATTAACAATGTTTCCACTCTTATTCTATGTACATCAAAATTCGTTTCGTTAATGGTAGCTTTGGTTCTTGATGTCTTCGTTGGACATAAAAAAATGTTGAACAATGTTTTAATCATTTTGTTTTATTGAAACCAAAAACAAGGTTTTTTTTAATCATTTTATTAGCAATGCCAATGAGGGCTCCGATCCCAATACAAAATAAAAAAATCGTCGGCGAACTGAGAAATCTTGGGACTCCGATTCCGGCATGGAGGAAATCCGGTGACCTGGGTTTGTTCAACTCCGTTGCTCTCACTGGCTAATTTCAATAGTTGAAGTTTGCTCGAGTTTCGATGGCAATGGCCCTGATTATAAAGGTATCATTACGACAGTCTAGTGTAGGAGGTAAATTTTCTAAGCAGTCTTGAATAAGACAGAGTTAGCACACTTCTTGGGGGTCAGCTTAACTTCTTCAAAGGCCTTCAGCTAATTTTCATTTTGGGCTGAATCTGGAATTCTGCATTGCTGTATTTCAAAAGTAGATTCTCAAGTCATGCTTTTTACCATGACAAAGTTTGGTGTCGAAGCCCTGGACAGAACTGGGCACCCGGCCATAATTTTCTTTTGTGGTTCAGCTTCAGTGAGATTCAGTGCCAATTCCGTATCCTGCTTACCTATTGATGTCTTCAAAATAATCACCAAAAGTCTAGTGTATTCTAGAATAGAATTTGGCAAACCAGATTTTCTCCTGCGGTGTGGTACAGAAGGAAGTGCATGTAGTAGTCAGAACTATTCATTATCGTGCATGACAGGCGGTGCTGATCCTGGGAAGAATGCTGTTTCATGGAGCACACCTGCAGGGATCAAAACTCGTGCCAAAGTTGCATCTGTAGTCACTTTTGCTTCAGCACTATTGTTTGCGGCCCTGATTATAGTGGTATCACTGCGACAGTCTAGTGTAGGAGGTAAATTTTTTAAGCAGTCTTGAATAAGACTTCATCAAAGGCCTTCAGCTAATTTTCATTTTGGGCTGAATCTGGAATTCTACATCGCTGTATCTCAAAAGTAGCCTCTCAAGTCATCCTTTAACCCATGACAAAGTTTGGTGTCGAAGCCCTGGACAGAACTCAGCACCCCGCCCTCATTTTCTGATATGGTTCAGCTTCAGTGAGTTTCAGTGCCAGTGCCGTATCCTGCTTACCTATTGATATCTTCAAAATAATCACCAAAAGTCCAACAGGTACCAATAAAGAGCTGAAGGTCATTGATGTATTTTGGGTGATTTGTTGGTCTCATCAACTTAAAATTTAGGGGTAGTTTGTGTTAAAATAGAAAACCCTAGCACTATATATAGTGCCTTGTGAAGTGGGGGACTTTTGCTATAGTGGGAGCCTCAGTTCTCTCCTTTGCTCTGCTGCCTCGCCGCAAGTGCCTTGTGAAGTGGGGGACTTCTGCTATAGTGGGAGTCTCAGTTCTCTCCTTTGCTCTGTTGCCCCGCCGCAGCCACTACAGGTCTCTGTTTCAACCTTGACTAAAGGTCCTATGGAAACTGACATGGTATCAGAGCACAGGTTAATAAAAATCAATTGAGCTCCACGCTGCACAGATCTCCCACCACCACCAGTGGACGTGTCGGAACCTCCCAGATAACCAACGGTGTCATCGGAGGGGTACCTAGCCCTCAGCAGCGTCGAGACTCTCCGTTGCAACCACCAAAATCAGAGCCGTCCAGCCGCCACGGCCGATCCTCTCATATCCGCCACCGCCACACGTTGTTGCCTTCTTCCCCTTTCTATTCGCCCAGATCCGCTGCTCAGTTCTCTTCGGATGAAAGAACAGGAGTCGATTGATGAGTTAGATGGAAAACTCGGTGGCATGTCCAGCAGATTTTACAGCCTTGGTGCAGACCTTAACGATGTTGTACTTGTCAAGAAACTACTCAATTGTGTGCTTGATAGATACTTCCCAGTTGTTGCTGGGATCGAACAATTTTTTGACATTAACACGATGCTGTTCGAAGAGGCCATTGGAAGATTGAAGGCGTACGAGGAGAGAGCTCGACTCTGTGAAAACACTGGTAGTGGTGAGAGACAACTCATGTTCACTCATATCGAGCGACAGACACCCACAGAGGAAAAGGACAGGGACGTGGATCCGATACCTCAGACCGTGGAAGGAACGGCCAATGCGGCAATTATACAGCACGCCAGGAAGGTACGGGAGGCACTAGCAGTAGCAGCCGTTACAAGAGTCATATCAAGTGTTTCAATTTTGGAAAGATAGAAGACTATGCTTTGAGTGCCGTACCAACTGACGGAACGATGAGAAACAACACACTCACGCCACCCACGACGAGTCATCATTATTGTTTTCCGTGCCTCAGGAGAAGACACAACAGGACGCGATATAACCCAGAGAAGGAAGGGTGTTACAGGTGTTTCACCATGACGAGAAAAAGACAACAGATATGCATATCTGGTACTTGGATAACGGTGCCAGCAATCATATGACAGGCCAGCGAGAAATGTTCCAGGAGCTAGATAAGAACATCATCGGAATGTAAGGTTTGGCAATGGCTCCATTATTCAGGACATGGGCAAAGGGACAATCGTGTTTCAGTGCAAGAATGGAGACCATCATATCCTTCATGAGGTATACTAGATTCCGAAGCTATGCACTAACATCATAAGTCTTGGACAAATGACAGAGAGTGGGATCGAGGTGAACATGGTGGGAAAAGCCATGAAAGTGTATGATAACAACAAGTTGTTGATGTTCATGAAACGCATACCTATATAAGATCAGTTTGGAGTTAGCCAAACTGGTAGGTTTCCTAGCCAGTCTCGACGATCTGGCGTGGTTGTGGCATGCCAGACTCGGTCATGTCAACTTCCATACACTGAAGCTCATTGGGGAGAAGCAGATGACGTTTGGAGTTCCAAAGTTGTCACATCCGACCAAGCTATGTAAGACTTGTTTGACATCCAAGCAGACCAAGCTTCCATTCCCGGATCAGACTACCTACAGAGCGATGAACCCGCTTGAGCTATTGCATGCCGATCTTTATGGGTCGATCACACCATGCACATTTGCTGGTAACTCGTATTTTCTCCTCATTGTTGATGATTATAGCCATTGGATGTGGGCCTTTGCACTCAAAATAAAAGATGAAACATATTCTATTTTCAAAATTTTCAAGCTTCTGGTAGAGAACTTGATTGATTACAGAGTGAAGGCCTTGAGAACGGACCGTGGAGGAGAATTTCTCTCGAAAGAGTTTACAAGACTCTGTGAAGAATGGGATATTCAGAGACATCTCACTGTACCGTATTTCCCTCCGTAGAACGGTGTGGTGGAGCGGAGAAACAAAACCGTGATGGCCACTGCTCGATCCTTACTCAAGAGCATGCTTGTCCTGTCGAGTTCTGAGAAGAAGCTATGAGACATGCAGTGTACTTGTTGAATTGGCTACCTACAAAGGCGCTAGGAGAGCGTACCTCGTTCCACGCTTGGACTGGCCGCAAGCCCCATCTCGAGCACCTGAGAGTTTTGGTTGCACGACTTGTGCGAAGGTGACAGTACCACATCCAAAGAAATTGGATAACCGGAGCCAGCCCATGGTTTATCTCGGAGTAGAAGAAGGGTGTCAGACACATCGTCTTTACAACCCTTATCAGAAGAAACTTCATGTAAATAGGGATGTGATCTTCCAGGATTACCTTGAGTGGAATTGGAGTACAGATACTGATGGTGGATTGTTAAAGTTCGTCTTATATGACAGCCGAAATTTCAAACCAGTGGCAGAAGAAGCGAAAGATATGGCAGTGTCTGCGTCACCCGTGGCAAGCACAACAGAACCAGAGTCAACCGTTGGTGCATGTCATTCCCTACCTGCGGCAGGAGAGGCAAGTTCATCTACTTCAACTTTGCGCACTCAATTACAAGTTTCAGATTCCCCCGACAGTAGCCCTGTGCGTCTCAGAGACATCACATACATCTACACCAACACAGAAGAAGTTGCTCTTGATGTTGATGAAGATGAGTTGATGATGTTGGAGTCTAACGAGCCAACCTGCTATCGAGAAGCAGCATCTGAGAATGCGTGGTATCAGTCAATACAGAAAGAGCTGGAGTCCATCCAGAAGAATAACACAAGGACGCTGACCGAACTTCCACCAGGCCGTAGACCCATTGGTTTGAAATGGGTGTTCAAATTGAAGAAAGACTCAGACGGACGGGTTGTAAAGCACAAAGCCAGGTTGGTGGCTAAAGGGTATGTCCAGAGGCAAGGCATAGACTTTGAAGAAGTGTTCGTACCCATTGCAAGACTTGCTACAGTTCGGTTGATATTTGCACTTGCAGCGAACCGGAGCTGGGAGGTGCACCACATGAATGTCAAATCAGCACTCCTCAACGGAGAGTTAGAGGAGGAGGTCTACGTCACTCAGCCAGAAGGGTTTGAGGTGCAAGGCCAGAAGCATCTAGTGCACAGGCTGTCGAAAGTTCTTTATGGGCTCAAATAGGCTCCGCGAGACTGGAATACTTAGTTAGACAGAAGCTTGAAGGAACTTGGATTCACAAGATGCACTCAAGAGCAGATCGTATACACTCAGGAAAAGAAGATGCGACACTACTTATGGGAGTATATGTTGATGACCTCATTGTGATAGGAGGCAACACTGGAGAAGTCAAGCACTTCAAGCAATAGATGATGACAAAATTTGAGATGAGCAATTTGGGATTTCTCTCGTACTGCCTATGGATTGACGTTGAGAAAAAGGAAAGACAGATAAAGCTGAAGCAGCCACCTTATGCCAAGAAGATATTGTCACAAGTCGGGATGACTGAGTGCAATGCATAAAGATTCAGAAGGAGTTCCCGTGGATGTCATAAAGTATAGGGGGAGCATGTGAGCTGGTAATCCTGACAAGGGAAAAGCATACCCGCACTGTTTGTTAGGCACGTTTTGTCCTTAGCCGCACTGTTTGTTAGGCACGCCTCCACTGCCTTTAAGTAGTAGTGTAGAGTGAATTGTAGAGTAGCACAGAGCAATAAAAGAAAAAAAAAAACAAAAAACGGGAGGGACTCCCACTTCCCACCAAACCTCACTGTTTCACCATGCAACCAGCCCGATCTCAGCTAACAAGTCCAATAGATACCAATAAAGTGCTGTCATTGAGGTATTTTGGGTGATTTGTTGGTCTCGTCAACTTAAAATTTAGGGGTAGTTTGCTATCCAGTAGTGATTGTATCTTTGGCAGTCGGATACTAGGATGTTGCCTTGTGGATCATTGTATGTGTGAATCTTTATGGTTTCCATATACAAGCATAGAGAAGTATAATGTACAAGTACTTCAGTATTTTAATGGTGTTGCATGAGAATCCTCTAAAGTAGAGGGGTACATCAAATCCCTAACCATATTTGGCGATCCCCAGTTCTACAGAAAGCAAAGGTCTTCTTGTGTTGTGTTTCATGGGTCGAGCCAGTTCCCAAACTTCATATTGCTCTATTGCTATCCACGACTTTGTGTTGGCTTCTTTACTATTTAACACACTCCGTTACGACTCGATTAAGGAGTGCAAGCATGAAGCGCACGCTGTCGAGTAGGTTATCTTTATGAATTGATGTCGGAGAACCATTGGTTCATTAACGAATAATGATTCCAGCAGTGACATGTCGGAGTCCAGTATGGTTTTGATATTTCATTCTTGGTGTAGTGTACAAAATAAACTGGTGATGTGTGATTCATATGCTGCATCTGTAATATGGTTGTATAATATTTGGGCAGGTATTCCTTTCAACATGGATTTTAGATAGAGTGCACACTACAAAATCAACTGGTAATGTGTGATTCATATGCTGCATCTGTAATATGGTAATATTATATTTGGGCAAGTATTCCTTTCAACATGGATTTTAGATAGAGTGCTTTGTGTCGTGCAGAGATCGCAAGAGAAGGCGCGCGCCATATTGAGGTTGTAGCATAACGGCAGCCATAGGGCCATGTGTGTATGATGGGGAAAACTCGAAAGAGAAGCGTTGCAAGATCATCGATATAACCAACTTCGCTTCCATCATTGCGAAGTTTTGCCCGATGCAAATACGTTGCCCCCATCCGAACGGGAAGAAGGCGTCATTCCCTTCTACTGCCTTCGCAACTCCTTCAGCGAACCTATCTGGCCTGAATTCTTTCGCATCCTCACCCCAAAGCTTAGTATCTTGTTGAACAGTAGTCATCACCAAGTTCAACATAATACCGGCTGGTAGAGAGAGGTTTCCTAGCTTTGTATCTTTAGGAACACTTCTCGTGGTTGTAATCACCGGAGAGTACAGTCGGAGGACCTCGTTCAATATCATCGTCACCTTCCAATGAGAAAGAACATTGTCAGCTAGGCCGGATTCTCATGGCATCAAAAACTTTTTAAAGCGAATCCCTTAGACATAAGCTCAAGAACTTACTGTTTTCAGGTTGTTTAACCCATCATATTCTGGTTTGTTGTTTCCAAACAATTTCAAAACCTCGTCTCGAGCCTTCCCTTGCCAGTCTTGGTGCTTGGCAAGCAGTATCAGTGTCCATACCAGTAGAACACAAGTGGTCTCCTGACCGGCGAAGTAGAACAGCTTGCATTCTTCAATAACTTCCTCGGCCGTGAGTCTTATTTTTCTTCTTCCTTCTCCTAAACTTGAGTTCATCAATATGCTTAGTAAATCGTCCTTGGGGGGATCTCCCGCCTCCATCGCTCGCTTTCTCTTATCAATCATACCTCGGATTAGACCATGCATCTCGTCTTCTAGTACCATCATCTGCTTGTTGCTTCTTGTTGGGAGGTACCTGGCCATGAAAGAGGATGAGCTTCAACTGAACACAGGAATCAAAACTCCGCCTAGTCGGAGATTCTCTCTTGTTCATGGCTGGTCCTGAATCCCGATAGTATGAAGAGGATTGTCTGTAAGTTAGCTAACAGTTTATGCGAGCTCTTTGAAAGCGAGAGAAGCATTTCGTAGTTACCTCCAACCTGGGATGAAACCTGTTGTGAAAATTTGGACTGCGAGATCAGCTTGCTGCCTGAGGAGTTGAAATGTCCTCCTTCCTTCATCATAACTACTGCCAAATGCTGCTCTTGATATCACATCTGCACTGAAGGTCTGAAAATACGGCCACACATCCACCTCACAAGGGCTTGATCTCGACAGCAGTTCGTCCCATTTGCCCATCAGATCAACACAGGATGCATAGAATGCTGGTAGCATCAGCTGTATGAAAGCAGGGTTCAGAAAGCCGCAAAAAGTGTAGTAACAATGTTCTTATTGAGATTCAAAAGTCTGCTTCAACAGACGCCTACACATTTTTGCCTTGGCATGCAGAATAATAAGAGCCCTTCGATCATTTTTAACCTGTTAATCTGACAGGTTAAATCCTGTTTAAGCATGAGCAGGTGAAGATAGAAGTTGGAGAACACCTTCAACTTCTCGAGGTGGAAGGCAGGATTGAGCAACTTCCTGTGCTTGGCCCATTTCTGCCCTTCATACCTAACCAATCCAGGGAGCAGCAACTTCGAAAACCTGTTCAATATCGGCTTTTGGAAATCGTGCATCCTGGAGAAAACTTCTCTAATCAACTCGGGTTTGGTGATGGTCACGGTTGGAAAGGGTCCTATCCACACAAAGGACTTCTCGCCTGCAAGAGTTGTTTCCCAAATTATCGTCCATGTTAAAGAATTTCTGATATGGATCAGTCTAGCCCAAAAAACCAAGTTAATCATTAAGCAACATTTTTATGTAGACATAGCTATATATTATCCCTTTTTTTCTTTTACAGACGTTAGAAACTATGGGCTCACATGTATTTCGGGCAATTTCAATCAATCAACAAGCCACAAAACATCAAAACAAAAACAACAGAAACTTTCAAGATATATCAGTCTTCGTGCATACCGTGTTCCCTGATTGTGCGGTCCAAAAAGGGATCAACGCGACTGAAATAATCATTGTTGTCGAACACCATAGGCTTCGACATGACCTCCATTTTCATCTCCTGCGACTCCTTCATGTCGCCGAAGAGGAGCCTGTAGGGCTTGCCGGATAGTCCCTGCTGCCTGAGCCGCCCCTCGAGCTTCTTGGGTCTCAACCATATCCAGTTGATCACGAGACTCCATGTCCATGTTGCTAGGATTATGGCAACCGATACTATTACTAGTGGAACTGTTGTGGGTATGGTGAACTTCATGGCCGAGTTAAAGATCATGATGATTATGCTAATGTTGATGAGAGGAATTGGTATCGCCCTTCTTAATCCATTTTATGGGTTGCAACAAGTTGGAAAATGTTTGTATGTATTTCAGGACCACCAGGGGAAGTTTGATGAGTATAGACTATAGTGTAGAGGTGGCTGTAATGTACTGTCGTGGAAAATTTGCGAAGTTTTGCGAAATGCATATACGTGGACCCCATCCGAACGGAAAGAACGTGACATTCCCTTGTGCTGCCTTGGACATTCCATCCATGAACCTATCTGGCCTGAACTCTTTTGCATCGTCGCCCCAAAGCTCAGGACTTTGATGAACAGAAATCATCACCAAGTTCAACATTACCTCCTGGTAGACAGAGGTTTCCTAGGTTTGTATCCTTGGAAACACTTCTCGTTGTTGCAATCACCGGAGAATACGATCGGAGGACCTCATTAAATATCATTGTCACCTTCCAAAAAAAAAAAAGGTCAGCTTTCAGGTTAGGTTCTCATGTCTGCAAAAAAATAAGGGGATCTCTAGGAGTGATTTCAGAGGTGCTTTTAACACATGACACTGACAAAACATGCTAAAACTTATGACACGGTACGATGAACCTGAAACAGAACATCAAACTAGTAGCAGATATCGCCACCACGTTGTGGAATTATGGATGAAAAACCTAAGACAACAGGACGGTCCTTACAGCATTAATGTAGCACTAATTATCCTAAGACACACATTGAAGAACTTTAATCTGGGTTGCAACAAGTTGGAAAATGTTTGTATGTGTTTCAGGACCACCAGGAGAAGTTTTATGAGGATAGACTATAGTGTAGAGGTGGCTATAATGTACTGTCGTGGAAAATTTGCGAAGTACTGCGCAATGCATATATGTGACCCCATCCGAACGGGAATAATGCGACATTCCCTTCTGCTGCCTTGGAAATTCCATCCATGAACCTATCTGGCCTGTACTCTTTTGCATCGTCGCCCCAAAGCTCAGGATTTTGATGAACAGAAATCATCACGAAGTTCAACATTATGCCTCCTGGTAGACAGAGGTTTCCTAGGTTTGTATCCTAGGGAACACTTCTTGTTGTTGCAATCACCGGAGAATACAATCGGAGGACCTCATTCAATATAAATTTCACCTTCCAAAAAAAAAAAAAAAGGTCAGCTTTCAGGTTAGATTCTCATGTATGCAGAAAAATAAGGGGATCTCTAGGAGTGATTTCAGAGGTGCTTTTAACACATGACACTGAAAAAACATGCTAAAACTTATGACCCGGTATGATGAACCTGAAACAGAACATGAAATGGTAGCGGATAGCGCCGCCACGTTGTGGAAATATGGACAGAAAACCTAAGACAACAGGACGGTCCTTACAGCATTAGTGTAGCACTAATTATCCTAAGACACACATTGAAAAACTTTAATCTGGTAACCTTTGTATTGTAAACTGTAATTTTGTGGCTTAAGGCAATGGATTGAATAAAAATGAGATCACCGTTGCTTTGAACTCTTCTATTATATCACCATTGTTTCCCATGAAAATGAGATCATCCACATAAAGAGCGACGAATAGCAAACCTTCGTCCTTCTTCTTGACATAGAGCGCATATTCGAATGGGCATTGCTCGAACCCATTCTCTTTGAAGTAAGTGTCGATACGGGTATTCCACGCTCGTGGAGCTTGCTTCAACCCATAGAGTGCTTTCTTCAATTTCAGCACTTTGTTCTCATCTCCAGCTTTCATGTATCCTGGTGGTTGTTCGAGATACACTTCCTCTTCAAGCACACCATTTAGGAATGTCGATTTAACATCCATCTAAAATATTTTCCATTTGAATTGAGCAACTTGAGCAATTATCAAACTGATTGTTTCCATCCTTGCAACAGGAGCAAATACCTCGTCATAGTCAATTTCCGCCTTTTGTTTGTAACCTTTAGCCACAAGTCGTGCTTTATACCTCTCAATTTCACCTTTTGCATTCATCTTCTTCTTGAATACCCACTTCACTCCAATAGCTTGTCCACATTTTGACAATTTTGTTAATTCCTAGGTTTTGTTGCGCTAAATAGCTTGGATCTCCTCATTCATAGCTCCTTGCCATTTTTCATCTCGCATAGCTTCTTTGAAGCTTATGTTCTCCGCATCTGCCAAGAGACAAACAAAATGTACCTCATTCGTTGAGTTGTATAAGTCTTGCATAGTTCTCCATCTTTGTTGTCCTCGTTCATCATCATCACTATTTGTTGGACTTTCTGGTGGATTGGATGTTATTGCTGTGGTTGGCATGGTTATGGGCATCTTTATCTCCTCTAATGTTTCTTTCTTTGAGTCATTCCAGTCCCATTCGGCTCCTTCATTAACTTGCACATCTCTACTTACTACTACCTTCTTGCTTGTCGGCTCTAGTAGCTTGTATCATTTGGTGTTTTCGTCATAGCCGATTAAGACGTACTTCTTGCTTTTGTCCTCCGACTTAGTCCTCCTCTGATCCGGCACGTGTGCATAAGCAACACTACCGAATACTTTGAAGTGTGAGACTATCGGCTTTTGACCGCTCCAAGCTTCTTGCGGCGTTAGATGTTCCAACTTTGCATGAGGACATCGGTTTTGCACATAAACGGCGCAATGCGCAGCTTCCGCCCAAAATTCCTTTGGCAGCTTCTTGCTCTTCAGCATAGACCGAACCATGAACCATGTCGAGAATGGTACGGTTCTTCCTTTCGGCCACATCGTTTTGTTAAGGAGAATACAGTGCAGTCAAAAATCTTCTTATGCCGTCTTTCTCACAGAACTCCGTGAATGTCTTCGAGATGTACTCTCCTCCTCGGTCGGATCTTAGAGATTTGATAACCTTGCCAGTCAATTTTTCAACCTACCTTTTGAACTTCATAAACACCCCAAATGCTTCGGATATTTCCTGTAGAAAATAGATCCATGTTTTTCGCGAGAAATCATCGATAAAAGAGATGAAGTTCCTTTTCCCACTGAATGAGCAAGGAGTTATTGACCCACAAATATCTATATGGATCAACTCAAGAGGTTCTTTGGCTCGATATGTCGTCTTCTTTTGAAATGAAGCTCTTGTGTGCTTCCCTTGCACGCATTCTTCACAGAATTTGCCTTCGTAGTCCATGTTTGGTAGTCCGTGCACCATGTTCTTCTTTGCCAAGACCATCAGACCTCCATGATGTAAGTGGCCAAATCTAAGATGCCAAAAGGTGCTCTTATCTTCAACATTTAGCTGCAAACATTTTTCTTGTACCTTTCGCAAATTGAGCTTGTACATGCGGTTCTTGCCCATTTCGACTCGAACCACTGATCGTCCTTGCTTGTCGTTGAGTTGTAACACCGGTCTTTCATTTGCACCGAGTCTCCTTTCTCCATGAGTTGTCCCATACTCAAAATGTTGCTCTTTAGATCCGGCACATAATATACTTCCTCGATTGCTCCGATCGAACCATCTTTTTATAAGAATAGAATTGTACCTTATCCTTTGACTTGGACCTTTGATGCGTCCCCGAATGAAACATGACTATCTTTAACTTCTTTTATCTCCTTGAAACATGTGATTGCTTGCGCCGGTGTCGAGATACCAAGTCAAGTCATTATTGATGTTGGTATCGTCTTTCGCCATCAAGAGAAGACCTTCTTTTGACTCCTCTTCTATTGCTAGGTTGGTGCTTTCTTCGACTTTTTCTTACCCCAACAGTCCTTTGCATAGTGCCCAACTTTGCCGCAGTTATGGCATTTATCGGGATTGCAATTCTTTGCATAGTGGCCGTTCTTGCCACACTTGTAGCATTCAACTAATTTGTTACTTCTACCGCGTCCATAGCCTCTAAAGTTTTGTTGAGTGGATTGTCCCTTCCTTTCTTGGTATTCTCCTCGACCACGACCACGACCTCGACCTCCATTACCACGACCTCCGTAGTCACATCCTTGTCCTCGAGACCATAGCGCCTTATCATCTTTGATTGATGCTTTGGTTTGGAGAGCTTCTTCGAGTATATCTTCCTTCTTTTTCTTTAAAGGTTTCTTGTATGCATCTAGAGAACCGATTATCTCAGCAACTGTTAATTCGGCTATGTTGTTTGATTCTTCAATTGCACATACTCGAATCTCAAAATCATCGGTTAGAGATAGTAATATTTTCTCCATCGCTCTTGACTCGGAAAAAGTTTCACCATTTTGTTTCATTTGGTTCACCACCGTCTGCACACGTGTGATGTAGTCGGATACTGATTCCGACTCCTTCATCGTCATTCTTTCAAATTCGCCTAGAAGAATTTGGAGGCGAACTTGTTGGACTCGATCGACTCCTTTGAACACCTTTTGTAGTGTCTCCCACGCCTCTTTTGCCGATGTTGCATCGGCAATCTTTTCAAAACCCGACTCGTCTATCGCTTGAAACAAGAGATAGAGAGCGGTCTTATCCTTCATACGCTTTTCCTTCCACGCCTTTTCCTGATTTGCAGACATGGCGCCAATCTCAGCTACACTCGGTTCTTCATAACCGATGGTAATGGATTCCCATACGTCTTGTGCACCGAGCAATGTTTTCATTTGGATGCTCCAGTTGTTGTAGTTCGTCTTGGAGAGTCTCGGCAATGGAAATTGGCTCATCATGTTACTTGTGGAATTCATCTTCACCTACGCCTCTGATATCAAATTGTAAACTGTAATTTTGTGGCTTAAGACAATGGATTGAATAAAAAGGGACACTTGGTATGTACAATACAGTAATCTCTGGAATTCTTGCTTATAGTATGTTTTTTTTAAGCTCTATTGAACAATGAGAGCCTCCATCTCTATTTATACTAAACAAAAACAAGTGCTAAATAAACTAAACATAAACAAGTGCTAAATAAACAAATCAAAAACCATTAGCAAAGTATGACATTGTTCCTGCAGCTTTCCATCCATTGTTTCTAGCCTCGGTTTTTCCAGCTGCAGTTTTGCTGTTTCCCGTTGCTGTTTTGTTGTTTTGTTTTTTTTTTTTTTCCTGTTTTGCTGTTTCCAGCTGCAGTTTTTTTTAGCTGCTTTCAACCTGGTTCCAGCTTGCAGCTTCCAATGGATGAAGATATTTAAAGACACTCCATGTTAGAATACAGAAGCTGCCACTTACTATTTTCAGGTGGTTTAACCTATCATATTCTGGTTTGTTGTTTCCAAACGTTTTCAAAACCTCCTCTCGAGCCCTCGCTTGCCAATCTTGGTGCTTGGCGAGCAGTATCAGTGTCCATACTAGCAGAACAGAAGTAGTCTCATGACCGGCAAAGTAAATGAGCTTGCATTCTAAAATGACTTCCTCGCTTACTGTCTTTTTTTTTTTATGGGTTGCTACAAGTTGGAAAATGTTTGTATGTGTTTCAGGACCACCAGGAGAAGTTTGATGAGTATAGACTATAGTGTAGAGGTGGCTATAATGTACTGTCATGGAAAATTTGCGAAGTATTGCGCAATGCATATACGTGGCCCCCTTCCTAACGGGAAGAAAGCGACATTCCCTTCTGCTGCCTTGGAAATTCCATCAATGAACCTATCTGGCCTGAACTCTTTTGCATCGTCGCCCCAAAGCTCAGGACTTTGATGAACAGAAATCATCACCAAGTTCAACATTATGCCTCCTGGTAGACAGAGCTTTCCTAGGTTTGTATTCTTTGGAACATTACTCTTTGTTGCAATCACCGGAGAACACAATCGGAGGACCTCATTCAATATCATTGTCACCTTCTAAAAAAAAAAAAAGGTTTGCTTTCAGGTTAGATTCTCATGTATGCAAAAAAATAAGGGGATCTCTAGGAGTGATTTCAGAGGTGCTCTTAATACATGACACTGACAAAACATGCTAAAACTTATGACACGATACGATGAACCTGAAATAGAACATCAAACTGGTAGCAGATAGCGCCACCACGTTGTGGAATTATGGACGGAAAACCTAAGACAACAGGACGGTCCTTACAGCATTAATGTAGCACTAATTATCCTAAGACACAAATTGAAGAACTTTAATCTGGTAACCTTTGTATACTCGTAAAGACACTCCATGTTAGAATACAGAAGCTGCACGCTTACTATTTTCAGGTGGTTTAACCTATCATATTCTGGTTTGTTGTTTCCAAACGTTTTCAAAACCTCCTCTCGAGCCCTCGCTTGCCAATCTTGGTGCTTGGCGAGCAGTATCAGTGTCCATACTAGCAGAACGGAAGTAGTCTCTTGACCGGCAAAGTAAAAGAGCTTGCATTCTTCGATGACTTCCACGCTAGTCAAGCCTACGTGCTTATTGTTTTTTTATCTCCTAAACTTGAGTTCATCAATATGCCAAGCAAATCGTCCTTTGGTGGTTCTCCTGCCTCTATCGCTCACTTTCTCTTATCAACTATGCCTTCGAGAAGACCTTGTATTTCGTCGTTCAGTGCCCTGGTCTGCTTGTTGGTTCGACTTGGGAGGAACCTGGCGCGGAATGAAGGTGATGTTCAGTTGAATACAAGAAGGAATCAAAATGCCACCTAGTTGGAGTTTCTATCTCATTCATAGCCAATCTTGAACCCTATAAAAAAACATGTTACTGACGATCACCTTTGTGTTGTCATTTAAAAGCCGTCGCAAATCAATAGATGCAAGGAAAACGACTGTCTATATTATTTTTCTCAGTATACAAAAAAGGGTGTCATTTAAAAGTAAGACTAGCATTTCGCATTTCTCAACTCTACTTGTTTTCGTGCAGTTACCTCCAACCTGGGATGAAGACTGTTTGAAAAATCTTGATGGTGAGAGCGGTTTGCTCCTTGAGGAGTAGAAATATCCTCCTTCCTTCATCATAACTACTACCAAATGCTGATCTAGAAATCACATCCGCAGTTAAGCTCTGAAGATACGGCCACCCATCCACCTCGCGAGGACTCGTTTCTGACAATATCTCGTCCCATTTGCTTATCATCTCAGCACAGGGTGTATAGAATGCTGGTGGCATTAGCTATAACAATGTAGGCTTGAAAAATCGGCAAAGGTGCTGAAAGAATACTAAGAAACTTTATATAAGGCATAATAAGTAATGTGTTAATCGAGACTCAAACTACTGCTTGAACAGAAATGTTCAGGTTTTTGGCCCAAGAACTCCTGGCAATTTAACTCTTCAAGCATTTTAGAGAAAATAGCCACCTTTTGCACATACCCCATCATTTTTGAAAATAGGCCCATTCGCTAGGTGGATTTTCTGCACACAAAAAAATAAAAATAAAAATCAAGGTTCTGATCCCTCTATAGTTTATGGGAGTAAAGTGCAACCGTATGATATTCGAGGGGATTAAATGCTATTTTCCGGCATTTTATACTCAAAATACCACATTTTGTTATCTCTAATTCTGTTCAAACATTGGCACGAGATAACACATCATGAGTCATATGTGCTGAAAGTATGAGTCGCATGTGCTTTTCAATACTTCTTGTAGCAACAGATGTACTACTGTTGAAGCACCAATGATGCTCGTGCAAAATCCTCACCTATATAACTCAATCAATCAACGACAATATTGCACAAAATAATTGAGAACATGAATAACAGAACAAATAAAGGTTCGGAACAGTCATCTCATATACCGAACTCCCGTATGGTATGCTGTGTTGGTTTTGATCGATCGATGGTGTGGTGAGACACGAGGCAAGGTTGGTGGGAACTCCCTTCCCGTTTTCGGTATTTATATTTATTTCCGAGGTACATTTGATATATGAATTCCTAAGCTATTTATAGGGCTAAATCAATTATTTGTACAACACGTTTTTGTACAAAAAAACGTGTAATAGTGGTCGGTGGAACAGTGATGGCTGGTGGAAACGTTTTCTGCCTTTTGTCTTCATGTCAAGATTATTAGCCAACATACTCCCCCTAATCTTGACTTACTTTCAATTCAAGAGGCTTTTTTCCTCATTGGACTTCTTCTTCGATTTGCCCTTGAGTTTCATCTTACCACGGCAGATCCCTTGATTCCAATGAGATTTCTAACCTCATCCCTATTACAAGAGATGTCATCTTCAGCAATGACCCATTTTCCTCTTTCTAGGCACCATGCTTCTTGCGTTTCAGATCCACATTATCTTGTGGATCTAAGATAGTGCTAGATTCGATGTGACGGTTATCATTTCCTCTGCGTTGTCTGCGCGTCCTTACTCGTCGACGATCTCGCCATCGTCGTCGTCGGAATTCACCAGTGTTGATGTCTGGAACTTGTAATGATCTGCGCAAAGTCGAGGTAGATGGACTTGCCTCTCCTGCCGTAGGTGGTGAATGATTTGCACTAGTGACTCTCTCTGTTGCTTTAACTACACCTGTCACGAGTGACGCAGACACTGTCACACCTTTCGGTTCTTCGAAACTTAGTAGGAGACAGATTGGTTTGGCTAACTCCAACTTATCTTGTAAGGACGATTTGATGTGCGTTTCACGAACATCAACAACTTGCCGTTGTCATACACCTTTATGGCATCTCCTACCATATTCACCTCGCTCTCATTCTCTGTCATTTGTCCAAGACTGATGATATTAGTGCAAAGTTTAGGAATATAGTATACCTCGTGGAGGATATACTGATCTTCATTCTTGCACTGGAACACGACCATTCCTTTTCTTTTGACTTGAACGACATTGCCATCGTCAAGCCTCACCTTCCCGGTGATCTTCTCATCAAGTTCTAGGAACATTTCTCGTCTTCCTGTCATATGATTACTGACATCGTTGTCTAGGTACCACACATCTTTGGTTGCTGTCTTCACCTCGTCTTGGTGAAACATCTGCAACACCCTTTCTTCTTTAAGCTATATAGGCCGTCTTTTTTCTTACCTCGTGTCTTCTCCTGAGACATGAAAAACAATAACGCTGGCTCATCCGGAGTAGCGTCTGTGTACTGCCTATCGTCGTTCCGTCGCTTGCTGCGACACTACGAAGCATAATGTCTCATCTTTCCGCAGTTGAAACATTTAATGTGGCTTTTATCACGACTTCTGCTACCGGTGCCTCCCGCACCTTCCTGGCGAACTCGTCAATGGACTCATGTTCCTTCATCCGCAGCGCATCAAATTCATTTTTCAATATCTGCAACCGAGCCTTCTTTACTCGATTAGCACTTAGGTACCTCGTCTTGAGGCTCTCCCAAATTTCCTTCGCCGTCTTCTTCTTCGCAATCTGAAGAAGAACATCTTCGGGGATGGACTGTAGGATGTACGCACGCGCCTTCTTATCTTTTCTCGGATTAAACTCCTCTTTCTCCGCTGATTCGACCGTCTCCCACACATCCTGGGCATCTAACATTGCCTTCATTTTTATTGCCTATACTATGTAGTTTGAGGAATTCAGCATCGAATAATGATACGACATTCCGCCGCTTTTCTTTGACATCTACTGGGGAACAATCGATATTGCTTGGATTTAAGAAAAAATCTGTTTTATTTTTTTCTTAATATCAAACCAAACTGTAAAACTTTTTTTTGTTGTTGTTGTATAAATCCAAATTGTTTGGATTGTAAAACCGTTTTCAATCGCTTTTCCTCAATGCCAACTTTATCCTTTTTTCCTTTTTTTTTTATAAAAAAATTAGGGTTAATATAAAAGAGATATTATGCACACACTCTCTTCTTCCCTAATTTTTTTTCCTCCCTCACCGCGGCCGCGTACACTCTTCCCCTCTCTGTCTTCTCTCACGGCCACACACCGTACTCCCCTT